>CM055020.1:2654679-2721609 GCA_029204005.1 Salix udensis
TTTTTTCTGGTGGCATTCAGGAATTGAAACGTGATATAAATCATTTTTTGATGAAAAAAAATATAAAACTTTAAGCCATATGGGACAAATATATATAGTATGAAACTTATGGGATTAAATTGAAATATTATATGACACATCGAATACATAAAATATGTAAATAGAAATAAATTTCAATGCATAAAACCATAACAATATAACTTGCAAGGATGAAATAAAATAAAAATAAAATTCAATGACAAAAGTGCAAAGAAAATTTAGAAACCTAAAAGAAAAAAATGACTATGAACAATTACGGTAATTTTTTTTTATAAAAGGACGAACATGAGATGGGTGGATAGTAAAGCACCAATTATTTTTTTAGTTTATTAGTAGTAATATATATACACCTAAAGCTTCAAATAACTTTTAGTATGATGGGTATATAGTTCATGCATTATATTCGAGGGGACTAACTCAATTTGATTTTATTTTTCAGATTCAATTTATTATTTTTGTAATAAGTTTAATTGCTTCAAATTTATTTTTAAATATAGGAATTAATTCAATTTGTCTAGTCACTTTTTTTTATGACTTGTTTATATAAATTTAATTACTCTCAATCTATTTATATCATTTTCAATCCATCATTTAAAATATAGTGTCGCATGGAAAATTCAAACTCAACATGATTAATTAACCCTTTTTTGACTGATCAACCAAGAGGCTATCTAATTATTTTTTATACCATAAGTATTAATCAATTAATTTTGATTAACTGGATCCACTAAAGTTATAATTAACTGGTCATCTCCTAGTAAACATTTGGAACCCTTAATTTTTTTCTCAATTTTTTTGGAGCAATGCCGTTTCTTGACGGTGTCCACAGCTTGATCAGGGGATTAATAAAATAAAATAAAATAAAGCGCAGTACTATTTTAAAGCACAGAGGCTAAGTAGATAGGTAGTGGTCGGTCACCCAAAATATATAATCCTCGTTGAAACCATGGTCTATCACATGTTGCAAGACATTCCAAGACATTCAAACACCTTAAATTAAATTAAAAAGAAGAATAAACAAACAAATAATAATAAAAAAGGACGATGATGAATTTCACATCTTAAGAGCAGGAGAGCACTCAGCCCTCGTCTTAGACCCACATAACAGATCATCCTTGGACCACGGTCTTCATATTACACATCTCTTTCAACTTGCGTGGTGTGTCTGTCTTTGAAATGTTGAAACGTCAAAGGGTCAAACTCCAAATATAATAATACCCAGAAAAAAATAATAAACTTCTTCCAAGCAGTGTAATGAGTTTAGTACGCGTCGTATAACACGTGCTATCTAAGACTAAGCTGTAAAATTTATATATATATAGTGATTAAAATTAGCTCCTATATATTACACTCCCTCCTCATCTGTCAATTTGTCTTCCAAAACTAATCCACACTCTCCCTCCCTCTCTTCCATACTAACCCAGAATCGGACCTCTCTCGCTCAAGCTTCTCTGTGCTGGAAAGAAATGGATTCTCAGGTTAGAAAGTATGGCTACGCTAGAACTGAAAGTGAAGATCAGGGTATGGGCGTGAGGAAGGGGCCATGGACTATTGACGAAGACTCCTTACTCGCTCAGTACATTACCATCCACGGTGAAGGTCACTGGAATACGGCTGCTCGCCGTGCAGGTTGGTTTCACATATAGAGCTTGTTTTTTCTAAGAATTGTAACTTTCGTACGGAATTCTTAATTGATTTTAGTGCCTGGTTAATGAGTTAGAGAGTTGATGCCTGTTCATATGCAGGACTGAACCGGACCGGTAAAAGCTGCAGATTAAGATGGTTAAACTACTTGCGCCCGAATGTTAGGCGTGGAAATTTAACTCTTGAAGAACAGCTCCTGATTCTTCAGCTCCATTCTCGCTTGGGCAATAGGTGTGTATATATATATATATATTAGGGTACTTTCTGTGATATAATTACGCAGTTTGTTTTGCTAATTAAGAAGCTTACTCTAATCGAATATTGGATTCTGCTTGAAATAATTCAGGTGGTCGAAAATAGCGCAGCAGTTACCAGGCAGAACAGACAATGAGATAAAAAACTACTGGAGAACCAGAGTTCAGAAACAGGCAAAACAGCTTAAATGTGATGTTAATAGCGAACAATTCCGTGATACCATGCGTTACGTTTGGATTCCCCAACTAAGTGAAAAAATACGAGCAGAATCTGAATCTCACATGGATGAACTCACCGCCAGCCCTCCCTCTTACTGTTCCGGCCAGATTGATATCCCGGTTGCTGCAAGTGAATCCGGGTCGGATTTGTTCGACCCGAATTTCATTCCAGACATGTCGGTCAGTAGTGCTTTGTCAGACGCTTTGGATGCACAGGCTTCTCCCTGGTCGGACCTGACTGATTATCAAAATCCACCCTGCGGTCAGTACTATTCAGATAGTATGCAGAACGGGTCTGGTTCATGCCCGGAAAATGATTCCGGGTCCTGGGGTTGGGGCTGGTGCCAGGATGGAGTGGATATGCAAGCCATGGAGCAGGAAGGATATGGTTTCATAGGTGGCGGTGAATCATTGGAGAGCCTGTGGAACGAAGAGAATTAATATATTGTTATTAACACACCAGTCAATTTGATCATCTTGATATATACACATGGAAGCCTAGGATTTGCCAACGAATCTGTTTAATTACTTTCTTTTTTTTAATTATCGTGGATATTCAGGCTAATCTATGTATCATTTAATTAATTTTACGGGTCTTAAAATTAATAAATATATAAGTATCTAATAATTATCATATTAGTAATTACAGGGCTCCAACAAAAAATCAATTCATTAAGTAATCTACTAGATAATAAATTTGTTTAATCACTAGACGGATCTGGTGTTCTAAAAAGTGGTCAAGAGTCTCAAAATTTATTAAACTAACAGTAAATTCAAATTTTATAGCATGGTGTGTCCATAGATGGACGGAACAAAATCATTTAAGTGCATCGATTATAAATGAGAATTTAACGATCGCTTTTTCTTTACATTTTCTCCAGGTCCAATTAAGAGAATCTTTGTATGAAAAAAATAAATTACTAATTATTTTCACTCACAGTAACAAGTTCTTCCTTACTTGAATCTGGTTCATAAGAAGATCTTCATCGTATGACTCGCGACCAGCAGTTGTCGAAGACGATACGACTATCATGAAAGCAAACGAAGTGATGTTCATGATCGAAGCTACACTTTGCATTAGTGGTAGAGGCCGGGCCCCACGCTTCAAGGACGATTTGAGATGATCTTTTCTTTCAGTGTTTAGGTGTATTTGTGTCTCATTTTATTTTTATATCATTTGAGATCCTTAATGAAATAAAAAATAAATTAGAAAAATAATTTTAGGCAATGATATTGTTCTCCTTAACCGTGGGTTCAAAATTAATAAAGTTTTCTCTTCTTAAATGTAGATTCTCTTTCAATAATTTTTCATTTTTTTTATTCTCGTATTTTTTTTACTTTACTTGCATATTCTTCCCCTACTATTTTTTAGTCCTTGCTTTTATTAGTCATTTGTTCTCCTTTTCTTTTTATTTCACTCCCTATTTTTTATTAGTAAATTCAATAGTGAGTTAAGGGCAAAAAAAATGTTATGATAATCAACATCACCTCAATAATAAAATCTAATTCAATATAATGATGGCTTTATAAAATCAATAAGTTTCGATATGTCAATTTTAAGATATCAGATGAATAAGACTTCAAGTGACACCCTCCAAAAGAATATCATCTAGAAATTGGTTCCACGTGTAATAAGATTCATAATTTACACATTATATAAAAGTAAGTGAGAGTCTAAATCCTCTAGAACGGCATAATAGCTACCCCGTACGTGCATGACGGATGCATTGACATCATGGAGGTGTCTCCGCGGCAGCCATTTTAGCTTTTTTGGAAGGGCAATTGCAGTTATTTTTTATTTAAAAATATATTAAAATAATATATTTTTTTTTTAAAAAAATCATTTTTGACATCATCACATCAAAATAATTTAAAAATATAAAAAAAAAATCATTTAAAATATAAAAAAAAATTATTTTTTTGAAAACAGCGGTGCAACCGCCATTTTTAATTCAACCGCCGGCACAGGCTATCTGGACTGAACCACTAACCGCCGCAACTCTTGAAATAAAGCTTTACTGAAAAGGCTTTTCGCAGGCACTCTTTTGTCACTCGGCAACCGACTCAATTTGTGAACATCAGCGAAGACCACCTCAAAGTCAGCTATGTATATAGTTTTGACCTCTTACAGTCAATGCCAAGTTTCTTTCTAATTGAGTTTAATGGTATCGATTGCGTATTTTAAGAAGTTTTTTGAATTTCTTTAACTCAAATTAGTTATTTTAATGTTTTAAAATCGATTTAATATGCTAATGTTTTATATAAATATTACTCTGATTTTTACCAGTATATTCACAAGAAGTACTTAAGAAATGACTTCCTGTATCTTATAGCCATTTTGTATAATTTTGGATTCAATACGCAAGAAATTTAATGAAAAACAAAAAATACGAATTAATAAACAATGGAAATGCAAAATTTAAAATAAATGATTTTTACATTGAAAGTGGTATCCATCAATAAACGTGAGCTCTCATACGCACATGTTAATGAATGATAAAAGATTTCCGATCTGCACAGCATATCTCGAGTTCAAATTAAGATGTGCACTTTTTCTAAAAATTTGAGACAACCAAATTTTACTCGCTCATCGAAACATATAAAGTGTGCTTTCCAAGAATAGGGTTTACTCGCATTGTTAATGTACGACCCAATTGACTCTTTCATGCATATCTCTTTGACAAGTGTTATATATAAAGCTATTATACTATATTATAATATTTATTGAAACAGTATAATGAATTTTCTGGTCTTCAACGTATGGAATAAACTCTCATGGTGACCTAATACATATCTTCTAGCACTCAGTTACTCACAAAACTGCTTGATGGAGCTCCGGCAATGGGACCGTTGAAGTTAACCGTTTAGGTCAAAGATTTGGCATGGATTTCAGACTTGTAATGTTTGGTGACATGCATTTGATAGTTTGACTAGGGATTCTGGTGATGTGGCAGAAGTTTGTCTACACGTGGCAATTATTCTGAGTGGGGGAATTAATAAATTCTAAGCAGAAGACTAGAAATAAATAAAAATACAAAAAAAAACAGCAGCCAAAAGTTGCTTGTCTCTGACCCTGTGATTTGTACACATGAAAAAAGAAATTCCAACTTTCTAGAGGTAGCAGAGAATTGCTTAGTAAACTCCAAGTAAACGGTTTGGTGGGTTGGATAAAATTTGGGGCTGCCGTATTTGTTTTTATACAAAATGCAGTCATTGCTTACGTATGCTTGAATAGTACTACTCCCAAAGAGGCCACGTGGAGGCAATTCTTAGTGGTGTTTACCCTGTATTTTCAAAGTGATTTTGAAAAAAATTGAATTTTATTTTTTATTTTAAATTAAAAAAAATTAGAAGATAGAAGTGAAGAATACTGTGGCTGAGAGAAAACTGCTAAGTCTACCCATTAAGTTTATAATCATGATTAATGAATTTATTTTAATATTTTTCTTTAGCATGGGCAAGAGATAGAGAATTATCATTACAGAAATTGAGTGCCCTTGATGTTTTAGCTGGGACTGTCTGCATCAGACTGGAGATAAGGATCAACAAATAGTTCAAGTATTCATCGTGGTTAAGAAACTATTTAATTATATTTTATCATAAAGATTAATTAGATATATTTATACTAAACTAGAAGGATTAAGTTAATTAAGTTTTGGTGAAAATGGAAGAGGATTTACGCCAATAACAGCCGTGCTATTTCAATAATCATCAAATCTACATTCGAAAACAGTTTGTGGGAATTCTATATGAGCAAATGTTTTCTTGAGAAAGCTTGTACCGCATGCATGAGAGATCTTGTAATCCATGTTGTTAAAAATATATTTTTGATATGACATGAAAAATATAATAAAATTAGATAGTAAAACCATAAATAGTTAAAAGCATGTTAAAATACATAGTTTAAATAAAAGATTATACATGGTTTAAGTAACTTAAAAATACAGTATAATTATTCATGTCCATAAATTTTCATCATCTACATTTAACAAATTGAAAACAAACAATCTATTGGTGTGTCATGTAAACTAAAATTAGCTTCATTGCTTTCATCTTTCTTATTATTTCTTAAACATTCATCAATATCATTACAATCAAGAGGATTATTAGAGTCACTAATAGTGCCAATACCAATATTATGAACATCAATGCTAAAATTAGTACGAACACCGATATTGTCAACCTTATTTAACTCAAAACTCCATGAATGTTTTGGATTGACATCAATTTGAATCTCTAAATCAACTCCAGTCCCATGACTCTCCATTTCAACATCTTTAAAAAGTTATTCTTCATCACTTTCATCTTGTCATGTTGCACTATAAATGACACTAAGAAAATTAAAGTTTGATGTTTTTCTCCTTCACTTATTCAATCATCATCAGACAAGAGATCATCTAAAACTACACAAAAAACAGTTAGCTTCCTTTTTTACTTTGTTTTCATCCAATTCTAGATTGCACATTACAAATACCAAGTCATTCATTTTTCTTTCAAGTTCAAACAATTTCTTCGTTATGTATGAACCTAAATAAGCAATTTAATCATTATTCGAAGAGAGATCATCTAAAACTACACCAAAATCAGTAGCTTCCTTTTTTTTACTTTGTTTTTGTCCAATTTTAGATTGCACATTACAAATACCAGGTCATTCATTTTTCTTTTTAGTGCAAACAATTTCTTCATTATATATGAACCTAAATAAGCAATCCAATCATTATTAGACAAGAGATCATCTAAAACTACACAAAAAATAGTAGTTTCTTTTTTTACTTTGTTTTCGTCTAATTTTAGATTGCACATTACAAATACCAATCCATTCATTTTTCTTTCAAGTTCAAACAATTTCTTCATTATGTATAAACCTAAATAAGCAATTCAATCATCTAAAATGACACCAAAATTACCTGTTTTAATTTGTTTTCGTCCAATTTTAGATTGCACATTACAAATACCAGACCATTCTTTTTTCTTTTTAGCGCAAACAATTTCTTCATTATGTATGAGCCTAAATAAGCAATCCAATCATTATCAGAAGAGAGATTATATAAAACTACACCACAAAATCAGTAGTTTCCTTTTTTTACTTTGTTTTCATCCAATTTTAGATCGTACATTACAAATATCAACCCATTCATTTTTCTTTCAAGTGCAAACAATATCTTCGTTATGTATGAACCTAAATAAGCAATCCAATCATTATCAGAAGAGAGATTATCTAAAACTACACTAAAATCATTAGCTTCCTTTTTTTACTTTGTTTTCGTCCAATTTTAGATCGCGCATTACAAATACCAAGCCATTCATTTTTTTTTCTAGTGCAAACAATTTCTTCGTTATCTATGAACCTAAATAAACAATTCAAATTTATAACTTATAAGATTCTTATCAAATATTTCAATATTAAAATTATTAAGATAAGAAAAACTTGTCATATTAAATGCACTCCACATCTTAATTATTTATTGGTATTAACATATTTAATTTTTAGCCAACAAATAATTATATTTTCATTAACACATAGCCAACAAATTAAGCAATGTTTAACTAGGTTTTTACTTGCATGTACTGACATGGTCTAGTCTACCTTATAATTAAGTGAATGCATTGAATTTTAATTTTGTATGTTTTCTATGTATTTTATATATGATAATTTATAATCTTTCTACTTATTGTCTTTTAGTTTGTTTTTTTTATGGATTGGGAATTAGGTGATAGCAACATTAATGTCACTATGTTAGTCATAAATAAAATCAATTGGTTTATGACTTCATTTGTTTTTTATTGTATATATTGGCAATAAAATTTTGGTTAGTCTTTTTTATAAGAGAAATGTTATTGATTTTTTAATAGAATATGAATTTTATTATATTTTCAAATCATTCAATTTGTTTAGATGCCTAAGAGAAAGTTAGTAGTGTGTCGTACGGACATGATCACTACGATAAAAACTAGCATTGATTCTAACAATCATGAGTCATTATGTATGGACCATGTATAAGCACTTGACTCACATGTAGCCACTTTCAATGTGACCTCGTGAAGTGCAATTTCTAAACACCGAGGGGGGGTTCTTTCAATGCGGGATTCATTTGCTCGGAAGTATCATGCTCGATGGGAATCTAATCGTTCAATGTAAGTTTATTTTTTTTCAAGAAATATTAAAAAAGTAAAGATTAATTAATAAGTTTTGAAAGCTTAATTTTAACTAATAAATGCAATTTTGGTTTACAAACATTAAGGTTGCTCCAATGACAACAATGACGATGAAATCATTGATGAGAGTGACATTATTTCAATGGAATCAAATTTTTAGCAATCCTGAATGAAAACCCATGATTGATGTATAATTCAAAAGGTTTAAGTTTAGTATTAAATGAAAACCCATGATTGATGTATGATTCAAAAATTTTAAGTTAGTATTAAATTAAATATTTTTTATAATGTTAATTTCTTTTAATAATATTAACGAAATTATTCTTTTACAAATTTGAACTGCAATTTCACTAGGATACAACTAACAAAGTTGTCACGAGGGTTTGAGAGAATCATATTGGAACTATGTAAGATTAAAATCAAGATAAATATATTTTTTATACAAATATTAAATTTTATTTCTTATTTATTAATCGTTAATTCATTTGTACCAGATAGGCTACATGGTTTTTGGTACAAGGTGCAGTAAAAAGAAAAAAACCAATATGCAAAACCAATGTTATTGAAAGAGAGATACAATAACGATCCTTTGATCCATTCATGACTCAATTCAAATTTGTTATTTGAGGTAGGATCGTCTGGTAGACTTGATATAAATAAGACGTGTGGTAAATTATACATTATGATCGAAGACTTGTGAATGACTTGAAGTGTTTCAACCATTGAAATGTTCTAAATTAGCAAGAAGTAGTCTAAGAGATTGTTTTGCTTTAAGTCATAATGAATTTGTACCTCACGTTATTTCACAAGGCACTCTCTGGTTTATCTTCTTTGTCATGGTTGGTGACATTGCAAGCTACTCTTATCCCTCTCCATGGAGAAAACTTTCCCTTCACTTGTATACATACATGCTTGCTTGTTAAATTTGATTTTTCTAGAAACTAGTTCTTAACATATGGATTCGCAATTCGCAATTGCATGTTCTGTTTAGAAATGTATTAAAATAATATTTATTTTTTATTTTTTTAAAAAAATATTTTTAATATCTGCACATTAAAATAACAACTGAAAATATTTAAAAAATAGTTTTAAATAACTTTTTTTTTAAAAAAAAATAATGAAATACCGTCTCAACCCACAACAGCAAAAATAAAATCTTTATTACTACCATGTCAAGTGGGCCAAAATATGTGTGCACAATTGGGAAATGATTTATGACCCAAAACCATTTCATAAATGAACGTGCTTACTCAGTCTTAGGTACGATGTAATTTTTCTAGGTATACTAATTGAATCAGTCGAACAATGCTCCACTTCTCGGCCGCAAAATTAGACCAGGCATCATGTTAAGTGAAACATTAAATTACACTCTTATGAAAAAACAAATCATCATTTATAAGATAAGATATCACATCCAATTTACAGGATATATTTAATACTGTTGTGTTATGCTGTGGTTTTCGACATCGTGATGTTAATCAAAATCAATATTTAGTAATTGATTAATAAAATAAAGTCTAATAAAAATAAATAAAACTATAATATTAAAATTAAAACCTATGTACTATCAAACACACACAAAGATTGTATTATAACTAGGAGTGATCATTTCGGTTCGGTTTGGTTTTTATTTATAAAAACAATCAAATAAAAAAAATTAAAAAACAAAACCCGATACCAAATCAAAACTAGTTTAAACCGACTGGTTTCAGTTCGATTCAGTTTTTTTAACTAAAAAATTGAAAAATAGTTTCGTTTTTTTAAGGGTTTTTTTTTTTTACTTTAACCAAGTTTCTCTCTTCTCTCATTTCACCAAAATAGAATCAGATCAAAAAATTTGAACCAAATAGTATATATTTTTTAATTTGAACCGATTCGGTTCGGTTTTGATTTACTAGTTTTAGCATTAAAAAACCAAAACCGAATTAAACATGAAATTTTAATAAAAATTATAATCAATTTTTTTAATGGTTGATTATTTATCAGCAGTTTTTTTTTCTAACCCTTAATTATAACGCAATCTGAAAATTTTATACGCCATTTCAACAATCACAAAATTGCATACGAAGACATTTCTTTATAATAAAACAAATCTGAGTTTCAATTTTAATTTGATTTGCCTTGTTTTTGTGCCCCAATTATATAGCCTTTTTTTTAATTCCCAATGAATCAACAAAATCACTACACTTTGACAATGATGTATCAGGATTTTTAAGATAAATTATTAGTTTTCATAGTTTTTTTATTCTTATTTAGTTTAAAAAATATATTTTTATGGTGTTTTAAATTTTTTTCCTACTTAGTTTATAAATTTCATATTCCTTAGTTATTCT
This sequence comes from Salix udensis, assembly GCA_029204005.1. Lineage (NCBI taxonomy): Eukaryota > Viridiplantae > Streptophyta > Magnoliopsida > Malpighiales > Salicaceae > Salix > Salix udensis. The sequence continues at coordinate 2,665,325 of CM055020.1, forward strand.
TTTATTATTCAGTTTTGAAATTTTATTTTTTATTATTCAGTTTAGGTGTGGGAAGAGTATAAATAAGATTATTTATCTTCAGCATATTACTTGAAGAAAAAAATATTTATAATAAAATTTTAAATTATGATTTTAATGTTGTGACCCCTTACCCCTTTTGGTTTTATGTTACTTGTGCTTGTTATTTTTTTCTATGTTATTTATGTTTATGTCAATACTAATGTAGAAGGACTTTCAAGGAGAGATTATTTGTTCCATAGTTATTTTTTATTTAGTTTCAAAAAAATAGTGTTTTTATTCTTTCTAAAATAAATGAGAAAAGGGGGGTCGTCATGTTTTTTTACACTTTCTTTTTTCCTCATTTCTAAAAATTGGAATTAAAAACGATTTACGGCTAACATATTCAAATAAAAACAAAATAAGGATATTAATCGAGAAGATTATTGAGATGTGGCATGAATTCAAATCCGTATGTGAATAATGGGTACCTTATAGACTTAGAATTATTTTGCCTAGGGAAAGAATTCTTGAAGGATTATTATTACATTAATCTTATATCTGTTAGAACTACGATATATATTATATTATATATATTTTCTATAACACGTGATTAGGTCTAGTAATGTTGATGTAAGGGACATGAGTCCTCAAAGGACGTGATAAGGATGTGATGACAAATAATTTAAAATTAATATTGTAGATATCAGGTTCCAATTAAAGTATTTATGACAATTAAAATTTTACTTGTTTAACCTAGACCAGTAAAAAATGACTAAAAAGAATGGGGATTCCTGTTGAATCCAAAATAAAATGTAGAGACATAATCATACCACGTAAAATCATTGTGTTTAGTGATATCTTTTTTTCTTTCTATTTGTTGTGATATTCTTTCTATGTGTGATCCATATTAACAAAACAATAATATCTTGAAAAAAAAAAGAAAAAAAAAAAGGAAACCTCCCACTTTCGATCAAGATATATAAAATAATCCTTCAACTTTTCCGTTTGGACCTATTTACAGCAACAAAAGCTTCTTCTTCTTTTTCTCTGCGCGCGTCTCTCAATTCATTCTATCCCCTCCAACAAGTACAACGATGAAAGGAACCTTTACATACGGAAGGCCAATTACATTTAAAACATATCTCGAAAATCAAATCAAGAAGCAAATTTTTCTGTGGCATGGATCTTGAAGAGGTCAAGACGCGTGTCTCTCAATCGCAGAGAATAGGCAGCTTTCTTGAATTCACTCCAGGTGAAGGGTTTGTACAGGCTTGGATTCTGTGGCAAAACCATCTGTGGAAGTGGAGAGATCCATGCATTAAGGGGCGGTGCCCCAAAATACATCGTCGACATTCTTGGCTTCTCCGAGTTTGCCACCACTCTATGTCTCACGCTTTCAAACCTCCCGTTCGTTAAAACCTAGATATTGATACCATGAAGAGCTCGGTTTAGCAAGATTGCTTTACAAAAAACAGCAGCTAACTGAGAAAATCTGGTAGCATGTGTTTTCTTTTCCGTCAAAAAACATGGTAAAACATGATTTCTGTAAGAAATTAAACGATAATCTAAATGAGTGGTCGTCGTTACAAACCTGGAAAGCATCCCCCACGATGACATAGAATCCGGTAGGGTCAGGAGGAACGGAGACCCACAAACCATCACGCAGGTAAATTTGGAGGCCCCCCAACGTCGTTGGATCGCAAGATGGTCAAGATTTGAGGGTCGGAGTGCTCACCAAAACCTATTGTTTTAGGTTCGGGGTCCCAATCCATGATCTCTTCGAATGCTGGGTAGTGATTAAGTCTAAGAACAGAATCGCTGTGGACATCTCTGATGAGCCTGCTGAATGCACTTTTATCCGATACCCACAAACCCTCTGCCGCAAGATCAAGAATCTCACATGCGAGTTGCCTCACCGCTTCTATGTAATCATTCACTACACAACTGTATAAATGGCAATGCCGGTACTGAGCAAACAAGGAAAAAGGGGAAAAAAACACTAACATTTCACCACTCAAAAAAAAGAATACTGACTGTAGAATTAATAATGCAAATTTTTAAAACTTGGAGCTCAATCAGCAACCAGCAAGAACCCACAAGAATGATAATTTCGTCACCCATATAGTAGGTGTCCAGTAGTAAAAAATTGGGATTAAGAAGTTTGTCCTCGTATAATCTGAAGTTCGAGCTCTGTAGTTGAAAATATAATAATTACTAGAGTCTTATATGATCGTTAACTTTAGGGTTTGTAGAATTAATTGAGATGCATGTAAGCTGACTCAGATATCCACATTAATATAAAAAAAAATGTCGTCTTTCTCTAGCCTAATGTAATTGGTTCAACGTAGGCTCAATTTAGAGGATCCATGCGATAGTTGTAAAATGAAATCTTTATTTCTTTAACCACAACTCCTCATTCTTTTTATCTCTACTTGCCACTGCAATAATGCAAGATTAACTTTTGCAGGACAATCATCGGCATGTTTTCTACAAGCGGGTGTACTTCGTGAAGAAGAAGAAAAAAGAAGCAAGAGCAAGAAGAAGGCAACGAAAAGAAAAATATCAGTAAAAAACCAAGTAGGCAAAAACTTGATTTAAATATATAAAAAATGATTCAAGATACTTTTACTGTTAAGGGGGAAAAAAACAGAGAGGGGGACAATTTAATATTTTCAGGAGGTTATGATGACTCTTCGTAATTCCTAAGATTGTTTTATGAGTCAAGTTGGACCGTTTAGGCCCCACAATTATACATAAATAAAGAAACATGGCATATGGCTAATAGATGTTGACAGAACAATGTGCTAATTCAGGCATGGTTTCCCTTCAATCGCAAGTTGGAACCATCAACTTGGGAACCGGAAAGAAATCAGGTTGTTTTCATGATTGGGTTTTTCAATGAAAATATTCATTAATAAAAAGCATCTAGAGTGGGCAAAGCTTGCCCTAAGACACCAGGTCTTAGACTCGAAGACTCTCGAAAGAGTCTCATGGATAAACATCAGAATAGTTAATGATCCGATCTATATAAAAAGAGTTTGTTTTATATATAAGTCAATATTTGTATCAGTTTACGTACAACTTAACTAATCTCACGGGTTTTTATTAACGTGAATGTTTAAGAGTTAACTTGTACACAACTTGACTAATTCCACGAATTCTGAAATTAACGACCACATAAATCTCCAATAATTATTATATTAACAACTATAAAATTCAAATTTAACACCATAAAAAAAAAAAAAAAAAATCTCTTAGTTCTATCGTTTTAACACTGAGCCCTAGTAGATGGTTAAGAATTATCTTTCTTCTACAGTACTTAATAATGATGTAAACGGAACAATTGGGTATATTAAATTAATAGAAAAAAAAACTAAGTTGAAAGTCTATTATTGATGCTAATATTAAAGTAGAATTTACTTCCTGATTGATGGAAAGATGTGTTTTTCTAGGATACCAAGCATTTACAATAAACAATCTTCCACCATTAATTATTTCATCTTCATAATTAAATCCCACCGTCCCAAAGTTCCATTTAAAGACTAGAGTTCTTTGAAAATATTGTGCAACCGTTATCATATAACATTAAATTAAACAATAAAAAACTGGTTGAAAATGAGTCAAAGCGTGAACCCGGGTAACCTGTATGACATTGTTGAAACAGAAAACAATTTAACCTTCTTCCCTAACCATCCCCTTTAATATTCCTGTGTTGATTATTTATGTCGCTGTGTTTGTCATCATTCCTGTCAATTCTCATTAATGAATGTCTGTGCAATGCATTTTCATAATGGACACGGTTAATGATCCACATCCACACACACAGAAGATACCAAAAACTCAACGACATGATCCATAGACAAGATATATTCGGAGACTGTATGGATTACCTGAAATCTGAAGGGTCATTCGAGATGGTTTTGGATCTTTCAAAGACGGAGAGAGGATTGGTGTGGAGGAGAAGATACTCGAGCTCGCCCATGTCACCATTGCAGCCAATACTCTTGCAGCCATAGCCGAAAGGACTCGCTGGTCCAGCTCGGTGCTTTTCCGGGGCTGGTTTTGAGAAAAAATGAACAGCTTCCTCTTCCAGTCTTGCTATGACCCCCTCGCCGACACCATGATTCATAACTTTGAAGAATCCATACTCTTCACAAGCTCTCACGATCAGTTCTGATACGTTTGACCTGTCAAGAGAAAGATCAATGGTAGGAATTCCTAAGGCCTTCGTTTTTCTGGTTCGTGCTGGTGTTGGAGAAGGAACTACCATTGTTGGTTGTAATTATGATAGGAAGAAAGAAAACTATCGAGGGAAGCAGTCCAGAGTTTTGGTTTGAGGTTTGAAGGAATGATCGATAATGGTCGAGGTGGGTGCTGGCATAAGAGAGGGGAGGAGAGCGAGGGAGGCAGAGGTAATTAATATTATAATTAAGACTGGGTTGACTGTTTTGGTTAATTTCATTAGATTTATAGAGAGATCAACGAGCAGAGGAGACATCGACTTTGATATGTGTGTCAGGCCAAAATGCGCACACTCACGTTAGATATGTCTTCAGATTAAATTTCCAAGCATTTATCAGAAATTAACTCTTGCGATTTTGATCCGAGATTTGAATATTGTAGGGGAAAATAAAAACAATCTTCTTCGCTATCATATCATCCAGTGTTTTTTCAAGAGATATGACGGGTTGATAAAAAAAATTGAAATTTGTTTTGTAGATCTTGAGTTTGCGTTAGAATATGTTTATCTTGTAAGATCCTGAGACAACCGAGATTTTATTCATTTAATCCGGATTCGCGAAGAGTGAATTTTCCTAGAATCTAAAAAAAAAATCATCCAATACGAAAGAGACTAGGGGTGTGTTTAAAAAAATTATATTTTTTAGCTTTTTTTTAATCACGAAAGAGAAAGAGATCAACGTGTTTATCTTGTACGATCCTGAGATAACTGAGATTTTATTTATTTAACTCAAATCCGTAAAAAATATTTAAAAAGATTTAAGCTTTTATCAAGTCCAAAAAAAATATCATTAAGTGAGAAAGAGTCTACGGGTGTGTTTAAAAATATTATATTTTTAGTTTTTTTTTATTTGAAAAGTTGTGAAAAACATGTATATAAAAAAACTAATAGTTTCTAAAATGTGCTTTCTAAGTTCAGTATAAATTAAAAGAACTTGTCTAAATAGAGAAATACTATATTTAAATACAAAGTTTCATATTTTTTCTTTGTTAACTCTAATTTTCAAAGAATTATAATATTAATTGTTTCTAGACAATCTTAAAATCGAGAAGAAAATGAAAGAAATGGGTGAATAAATCCAAGTCGTCGGCTCACGCGTGGTGGAATTGAAATACATAGCTTCAAGCTTTCTATTTTTGAAAAAAAAAAATCAAAACAGTAATTCTTTGTAGACATTCATAAAATCGAGTAAAAGAAAAGGAAATAAATCCACGTTACCAAATAAAGGGCGTTGCACGTGGTGGAATCAAATAAATAATATATTTAAAAAGAAATAAAAAAAGAATGAGTGAATAAATATACACGTCACCAGATAAAGGGCATGCACATGGTGAAGCCAGTAAAATATTAAATTCAAATAGAAATTTGTGTTTTCAAGTTCTCTTCTTTTTGACTTTATGTTTTTTAAATTAAAGTATTAATTGTTTCTAGATAATTTAAAAATAAAAAAAGTGAATAAATCCACGTCACCAAACAAAGGGCGTGCGTGGAGGAACAAGAGAAAACAAAAGTAGAGAAGTGGCTTACATTAGGTGAGGAGGAAGGTGGGGCCCACCTGGGTAGCGGCTGTTTGTCTCCCTCTAATTGGATTTTGCTAACACGCTTTGTGAAAGCATGTGAGCGTCGAGTCCCATTGGGTCTCTAATTCTAATTCACGCGTAGTTTGACCATTCCATCTTTGACTTGCCATGTTTTTCAATGTTTCCACCTTTGATTTTTAATTAATTATCACCTAATTGTGGTTGAACTAGAGTCAGCTCAATTAAAATTAAACCCTTCTTTTCCAAACATTCACACATGAGGAGTTGTTATTTTATGAAGCAGAACAGCTTGAATCACTCGTCTTCCTAATTTGATAAATCCACATTGCACGCACTGAGATTCCATCCTCAAATAAATTATTTAAACATTTGTTTTCAGTTGTTGTTCCAGTATGTTTAATTACTCTTTCTTGTCTCCACAGATGAAAGACCATTGCCAGTCTCATCTGGTTGTTGTCTAGCTACCGGCCTCGTTACATGGTTTAAATTATTAGGTTATATCAATTTTTTAATATAGTATCTACATTATCAGATCGACTATACAATCACGAGTTTAAATAACAAGAACTATGCGTAAACAACATATTTAGTTCACTTATTATATAAATTATATATTCAATTTCTGGTGTGAATATATAAAACTTGGTAAAATGAACAAATGGTATCTCTAGGTTTTTTTTTTTTTTTCCTTTTTTGATAATAGAGGGACATAATGAAGGCAAAACTCGAATTCGGCATCTTATCCCCTTTCCCTTGTGTTGCGAAGGAGTCCCACTAGGCCATTGCCAGTCAAAAAAAGATGGTCTAATCCTTAGGGTAGTGTTGTTGAGCGACAATTATTGGAGGTGAACCATTTATACCTAGCAAACTATTGGAATCAATAAAAGATTGTCTCAAAAGTTCCAGTATATCTTTATTGCTGATTTGACGAATAAGGTTCTCTATTATTTGCAGCAAAAAGAAAGGTTTTAAATAATTAGAAGAAGATTAATGTCAAGGATTATATTATTTATTTTTAGACTAATTATCTATCACTTGGTGAAAATAGTTTTAACACAAATAATTCTCTATAATTCTATATAATCGCACTTTGGTTAAACTTGGAAAACACATTCAATTCTCTTTATGACATAGTAACCTAAAGTTCTAGAATAGACAGCACGTAAAGAAAGAAAAGAGAACTCGAAAAACTAAAAGAAAAATTGAAGAGAGGTAGCCCCCTCCAAACAATATTTACACACGAGTCTTGGGAATAAGAATTTCTTGGTGAGATGATTTATTGTGAGTCAGTTTTTTTTTTTCCTGTAAAAATTTATAATTGCTCCAGTTTTTTTTTTAATTCTAATTTTTGCTATTCATTTTTTTTATAAGTTTTATTTGTTTTCAATTTCATTTCTCATTATCATTATAAAATTATAAATTTATGGTATATTATTTTTTCAAATTTCTCCTCATTCTTTCTAAATGATTTAGAATAATTGAAATGCAGTAACAAACTTGGACAAATTCAACATGTCAACTTTCACCAGAAATTAGTCTTAAATAATGATTTATTTTGGGGACAAATTTTTCATAGCAATTGTAGTGAGGGATGTTATTTTTATAACAAAACTGATCTCACTGGAATTGCAGCTCTAAAACTCAAGATATGAGCATAACTCTAAAGAGAGGTTGAACCGCCAACATTGCTGCAGTTTCGGCCAACCATAGAACAAAAAACGAGTAAAATAGACATCCTAGGGACCATATTTGATTTTATTCCCTTAAAGGAGATGTGTAATTTCATCTTAATTATCTGAGTTAAAAAAAATATTCTGTAAGGAACCATTTTTTATCCAAGAAGTCATGACATAAATAAAATGGGTGTCGTAAAAGAGGCAATAGGAACTTAAGAGGGGAAAGAAATCTCTTAAAACTAAATTTGTGTGTTGATTTAAGATTATTATTGAGAGAGAAAAATAATGCATATTGGAATGATGAAATGATATAATAAATATATGTGATTGTAGGGGGGCAACTCAAGAGTCGTGCAACCGCAACCAAGAACCATAAGTCGAGCTCATATAGCAGGTAAGTATCTTTTATCCATTTTTTTATTAATTATATAAAGAATGATGATCTTTGTATAGTTTGAATGACATGGGTTATGATCAGTTGGAGGGGAAATGGAATTTATATGAAAATGGAATTAAATAAAAATATAATGTCTATGTCTATATAGAGAATGGACTTGATTAGTTATTTCAGGAAGGAATGGCTATTGATATCAATGTATAAGATTGATATCGACATCTTCCATATAATGAATTTAAGATATAAATTTATTTGATTAACTATTTCTAAAAAGAAATAGTTAATTATATCAGTGCAGAACATTGATATTGGCAGTAATAAGAAATTTGATTAGTTGTTCCAAGAATGGAAGTTAATGATATTAATGCAAAACATTGATATGGGCAGTAACAAGAAAATTGATTAATTGTTTCGAAAATGGAAGTTAATGTTATCAGTGCAGAACATTGATATCAGCAATAACAAGAAAAATTAATTTGTTGTCCTGAGAATGGAAGCTAATTATATCAAGGAAAAATTGACATCGACATTTCTATGGATCTATAAGAAGAAAATATTGATTCAACTATTTTAGGAAGAAAATAGTTAATGACATTGATGGGTTATATTGATGTTGACATGTGTATTGGAATAGTTTAATAGATGCTTCGATGAGGAAATTAAATGGCGAAAGGGTAACACATAATTGATGACGAATTGTTTATTATTTTGGGATGGATTATAGTTAAATGAAATTTTCAAAAAATAAAATAAAAATAGATGTTTGTTTGAATATTGAGAATCTAAATTAAGTAATTTTTTTACTCATAACATTATAATCTTGAATTATTTATATTGATAAGTTTGAATTATCTTGTTTAGGATCTTCACATGCATACCAGGAGTAAATTATGTATAGGGCTTCCATATTTTTTTAAAATAATATGAATGTATTTAGTTAAGCTTTATGAGAATTATGACGGGTGTTATTGTAATGATCTTATTATTTGAATGTTGAATTAAGGAATTAAATATGATCCAAATTTTCTGGCTCTATAATTATGGTGAACCCCGCACACAAATACACATTAATACTTCTTAAAATTGCAATGCATGACTAATAATTTTTATAATAATGTTTAGTCTGAAGGTTATTCTGTGTTTTGCTGAAATTATATTTGTTGATGTATTGATAAAATTGTACTTTGATATGTTGGAAAAATACTAAATGAGAAATTGATTGTGAAAATGTCTAGCAGATTGAATGTCAATATCTTGGGATTCTTAAATTTATAGAACTAGGTTTATCACAGTAGTCCTAACAACAATAATTGGTAGCAAGACAATCTTTTCCTTTCATCATATCAATAATCTAACACCTAGTCCATTAAATGCTAACTTTGCTATGTTTTATATCACTCAACTCAATAATTTTCCTAACTTCATACTCACAGGTTACAAGTTAATGTTAACCTATCTTTTAGCAATATTCCATACCAAGTTTTGTTGATTGGTTTTCAAACATAGATGCAAATCAATGTGTCACTCCTAATATTGCAAATCTTTTTTGTATCTCATTAATTGTATGCATAATTTTATGTTGTAAAATAAATCTCCCTTTAAATGTCTATTATACTATACTTCTTATTATAGTGTGTTTTATAGATGTGTTGTTATCTTTGTTTTTCTTTTCTTTATCCATATAATTCTTATAAGTTAGACTTTAATTCCATTCCATGTGTGTTTCTAGGTTATAGCTCCTCTCATATGAGTTATCATAATTTTGACATGTCATCCTAAAAAATTCACATTCCCGATATGTAAGATTTCTTAAACATGTTTTTTCATTTGACAACTTTGACCATGTAACTAATTTTGCATGTTTTAACCTTCATTGAGCTCCATTACATACCTTTCTTCTTTACATACTCTTCCACCTCCTAAATCTAACAAACTGCCTGTGATACATCATTCATCTAACCCTTTGATTATATATTTAAATTCTGCTCATTTTTCACCACATATATTTTTATTTATTGATCATTATCTATGTTTAGGTTTTTCCTCTCAGAGACACCAATTTCAGCCTCCTCTAATATTGTTTCCTAGTATGGTTCTATATTTAGTTCACCATCTTCCATCACCTTATGGTTTGGATTTTATTGTTGATTTGTACAATAATCTAATTTACTAGGCTTCAAGTTCTGATATTTCTTATACTTTTTTAGAACCTTGATAGCATCCTATTGGGAGTAACTTTTCCTATCAGTGTCTTCGACGTTCCTTGTCACCTCTACATAACGAGTAATTTTTCCTCTTGATCATGAAACTTTTACTTTCTTAAGGCAAAATTGTTTTTGGTATCAAATCATGCAAGCTCAAACTTTAGGCATTACTTTGCAATGGTATTTGGTCATTAGTAACTTTTCACCTTTCTGTGAATGTGGCTAGTAGTCGTTGGGTATATAAAATTAAACAGTGTGTTGATGGTAACATTAAGTGATATAAAGTTAGCTAGTTCATAAAAGATTTAATCAAAAGAAAGGCATTGACTATTCAAAAACTTTTAGTTATGTGGTTAAGCCTACCATTGTTTGTTTAATTCTAATTATTATAGTTTCTAGAGGCTAATGGATTAATCAAATCAATGTTTATAATGCTTTTTTCAATAGGACAGTTTGTGGAAAAAAAATGTACATGCAATATCCTATAGGTTTTATTCATGCCACTATTTCCTCTTATGTATGTCAGTTGTATAAATCTTTATAAGGATTAAAATAAACCTATCAGGTTTTGTAAATTTGGTTAAGTGACTACATTCTCTGTATTAGCTTTAATGCTCTAAGTTTGATACATCTTTGTTAATTTTGTATGTATATAATAACATCTTATATATTATTATTTATGTTAATGATATTTACTTTCTAAGAAAAGTTTGGTCTTGCTTAAATGATTGGTTACATTGTACATAGCATATATAATTTTATTATCGTATGTTGCTCTACTTGTATAAATAGAAAGAGATGACTAACACATTGTTTGAGGCTCATATTATTTGTGATCAATTTTTTTATTTAATTTTGATTTGTTTATAACTCGAGAAGTATTTTTTTTTTCCTTTTAAACACACTTAACCTAAACACCATTAAAACAATAATAGTAATAATAATATGGCCATGTAACATAACGAAAGTCCACAACTACTCCTACTCTAATCAAATAAGCTGGAAAATTAAATTCAATGGCAACCCCCAATTATTATTCTTTGCATGTGTTTATCATCTTACAATTACATTTTTCGATTGTTTTTTGAGGAAAATACCTATCGCAGCCTGAATTGGAGCGCTTAGGCATCTTTCTTTTATTTTCTTTCCGGTTTTATTGAAAAATAGAATAATTTATTCAACAAAGATGAATACATTAAATTCTCAAGTACTTTCAGAATAATATTATAATTATACCTCTCCTACAATCCTAGGACGGACTTGTTCCCAATCCAACACATGGAAAGGCAAAACGATCCTCTAAAAAGGAAACCAGTTACGTGTGGGATCAAGAGATGAAGGGCAACTTGATGAGAGGTTTGATTATTAAAATGCAATTGGTCACCCCAATTCACGACAGCATGTAGCTTGGAGGTTGGGTGACTACCCCTTATGAACAAGGACTGCCCTACAAGCTCCTGAAAGGATGCTCGCGTGCATGAAAATAAAAGAAATTGAACTTTGTATTTTCTTGATGCTGGACAAGTACAATTATCGCCCCAAGATTTCTCACTTAAACCGCTCTTCTATAATTAACAAAACTTTATAATTAATAATTTGTTGTTTATTTTTTATTGATTAATAAATAACTTATAAATATCTAAGTTTTGTAACTAATAAATAAAATATAGCTATTTAAAAACCTTATCAATACCGATTGCATTCCCTCCATTGTCGTGGATTCCTGCCTGGTATCATTGTGAGCCAATTATACAAAAAGTAGCCTGCTGCCTGACCTCTAATATAACATGGCTATCTGAAAACTTTCAGATTACACGCAATTGGTGTCCGAATTGTCAGTTTACATGTATCTCGATTAATTTTATGAATTTTAAAATTAATATTTATATAAATTTTTAGTAATTATAATATTAAAAATCATTGATCTCGAACATGAGACCACAATTAAAAAAACTCTTTTCTCTGGAACACTTATTATATGGTCACGTTAATACCACAATTATATGGTCACGTTAATACTATTTTTATTTTAAGCCGGCTCGTGAGAAACAGCTGATTACGAAGGCTCACATGAGCCGGGTCTCTCTGCCTACGATCAAGTTATTTATGATAAATTAATGGTAGGATCTGGGCTCTAAGATCTTCCTGGCTTGCCAAGTGGAAGCTTCTAACAAAGCCAAGGTCCCTGTCATGGATGGATCTGCTGTCATTAGCATACAGCATCTGGGAATGAGGAGTGCTGCGGTGGCGACACGTGCAGCTTATTAGGAGGATGTTATGCTCTCTATTTTTTTTATTTTTTTTACAAGCTATTTTAATCTAAAGTCTCATGAATTTTGCCAATTTCGGAACGAACCTGAAGTTTTGACTCTCTTCAACAGATTTATCCAGCAGAATATACTAGATTTAATATAATTATATTTAATTTTATAAATATGCTATACTCAAGATAATTAACCTGAGCTTCAAATTAAATTATTTTGAAATTAATTTGGTAATTTTAAAGACAGCTTAGACAATCAATAAAAACATAATTTAGCTTTAAAAAAAGTTTCAAGATGACTTCAATTTTTAAACACTGAAGTAATAATATAATTGATCGATTCGAGTTAACCGGCGATTTAAATCATAAAATTCACTGGCTGTAATAATTTTTAAAACTACTTTTTATTAAATTATATGATAAATATATAGGCACTCAAAAAACCAAGCATCTTTTAATTGAGAAACAAAAGGATGTTATTTATATTTTATAAAATAAGAAATATACGAATTCATAATAAACTAATAAAAAGTTCTTAACACTAATAAAATATTAAAGCATCAAGATAATCTTTATTGAAGAAATAAAAAATAAATGTGCATGCAAATGTTTTATGTTAACTGCCTTTTATTTTAAATGCTAACATTCACTTTATCTTATAGTCTAATCATTATTGCTTATACAAATATTTTTTATATAAAAACATAGCAAATCCATATAAATTACAAGAGGAAGAAAACTCAAGACAAATCAAGCTAATTTCTTTGAAATATCTTGCGACTAAAAATTGGAAGAAGAAAAAACCACTATTTTAAAAACAAAACTAATTCAATACAAACAATTAAAATTAATGGAAACAGATAAAAAAAAATATTAAAAAAAGACTGGGTTAGGCCCACATGTTTGGCCTTACTTTAAAAGCCTAAGCCCACCCTTGTTTTTTTCTCAAGCATTTCATCTATTCGTGTTTTTAAGCAAGCGACATGTCACTTCTAATGGCAAGTAACCACTTCTTAGTTCTTACTGATAGACTAGAAAATTAAGGTCAAGTTCTTAAACTTTAAAAATTAATTTTAGGTTGTTCTTACAACATTAAAAAGTACATCAAAAACACTATAAAACCTGGTTACACCACTCACTTACTAACCTGAACACACCTCAAAATCACTCCATAAAACAAAAATCAATTGAATAAAAAAGTCAACAAAACCTCGTCTACCTTTTCAAGCATTTTAATAGGAAGAAAAACATTAACAATCGAACTCCCCTCATCAAATACAACTCGTCGACACCAAGAATAACAAGTATTTATCTTCAAAAGGTGGTTATTTTGCAAACTTATGGACTAAAATGTTAAGAAAATAAACTTTTGAACCAAAATAAATATTGCAAGTTAAAAAAAAAAAGTAATTGGATTATACATATCTTTATTTAATTGGGGCTTTTGATGTTTGGTTTTTCAGGATTTTCCCCTTCACTTAATCGGACTTCATGTAGACTTTATAATAGCTCTTTTATAATTACTTTTTTACTTCATCTTTCTAAAAATAATAGTATCTCCAATTATAATATCTTGGAGATATAAAATATATCTCTTCTCTCCATCCTGTAGCATATATGAAACATGAATCATTAAAAAACACAAAAAAGCAAATTGCAGATTTATGTCCAGAGAGTATATATGAACCCGACAAAAGAATAAAGATGCGGAGAGCATGAGGATATGCAAACATAAACTGCCAGACAACAGCAAAATACCACAAAACAAAAACAAAAGATATTTTCCTAAACGAAATTAACATGAATCGAAGAAGTAATGCACTTGTATGTGTGCGTGCATCAATGTCGCTCTCTGCAGTGAGCAAAAGACATTATAAGAAAACTATAAAGTAGCTATATGTGGTAAGAGTTTGACATTAAGAAGTTTAATGTTCCTGTGGTCTCATTCGATCATGATCATTAAAAAATTTATATAATCATCAAGGTTTGTGGGATTAGTCAAGAGTCAAGATATGTATAGCAACGCTCGTTGGCCATGATTATATATGAAAAAGCACGGCTGGTTGGTGTTCAAATGTGTCCTTCAATGTGGTCTCATGCAGGGGATTATTCTAGCAAGCAGCAGTAACACACCTGATGAAATGATACAGATAACAATGTGCTCCCTTAGGATGATGACAAATGGGAAGTGGACAGTGAAGAAGGAGATAATCAATTGCAACTGTCTTCTAGTGTAGTGGATTCTGTATTGGAGAGAGGACTGTCGTTCGAACCATTCTTTGATCAATTATCGTAATGCTGAGAAGGATGTGAGCCATTATAGAAAAATAAATTCTTATATCATCCAATGTTCATTGATATTTCACATATTAAAAACCATGTGAAGCTATATCTTTTATTATATTATGTGATAACGTGTCTCTTCACGTCCTTAAAAAATATGTTATAATGATTAAAGATTTATGATTTACACAACAGATCTTAAATTCAAGTCATGGTATATATTTCTTGTAAGAATCTAAAATAGTCAAAATTTTATTCGTTCATATAAACCCATAAAATATATTTTTCAAAAGATAATTTCCTCGCATCCACAGGAAAAAATGCAGCCTCTTAACCATGTTTTCAAAAGCTCTTACTATCAGCTTCTTGGCACTCGTAACCTAGAAAATTAATGAAATAATTGATTAAAAGGAGCTTTGCCCAGCAAGTTAAAATTCATTCTATAGGTCATACTATAGTCCAACATACTATTAAAACTCGAAATTTTATCAATGGAATATATATGGACGTGTGACGTGTCAGATATAATTTAGAGATATCAGCTTGTGACAGTGCTAATGGGAAAGGAAAACAACTCTAAAACCTACGGGCCCAATAATTTTGTGGGCCTAAACCTATGGGCCCAATATATATATATATATATATAATGTTTAAGTAAATTAAATAAGATAACGCGATGGCTCAATGATCAAATCACCAAATTGGTTCAAAATTTAAAGTAAATTGTGTAAGAAATAATTTAGTGTAGCTTAGTCAACTTGCTAGTGCAATGCAAATAAATGTCTTGATTTTTTTAAAAAATATAGTTTCAAAGCAATAATAATTTAATATTTTTTTATAAAAAAATAAAATGAAAATAATTTAAATTTATTAGGCTGAACCGCTGAACTCATAACTAGATCATGATCCTAGTCGAATTTAATAATATTGCTTTTTGAAATCTAGATTTAATTTAATTAACTATTATATATGTATAAAAAAGGCATATGTCGATTAGGCAAAATATAAAATTAATGAGGAAAAAAATATTTTTTTTCATCAAAATTGTATTTTTTGATTTATATATTTTTCTTATTTTGACATATATATATATATATATAACTAAAAATTCATATTCGCATACTTTTTTTACTTTTGAAAAAAAACATTTATTTTTTTTAAAAAAAAAGTGTTATTTTTTTAGGAAAAACACATTACGATCATGTGTGTGTAAATCTAGCATCTTTTCAGGGCTACATAAAAAAGAGAACAATAAATTTGAAAATTTTATTTAAAACAATCACAATAAAAAAATAAGAAAAATACATTTCTTTCTCATCTTAGTATTAATGCTCAAATTACTATGAAAAATAGCATATTAGTTTAGTAAATAACATAAAAAAATATCACCTTAAAAACTTTTTAATCATTTTGAAAAACTATCATTATATTTTCATTAAGAGCATGTTTTTTTTTAATAAAAAGCAATGACTATTAAAATAAAGGTTTGTCAAATCTTAAACTACTTATCCAATATTTCATAGAATATTGTAATGTTAAATTGAATATAAATTTTACAAAATAAAATTTTAGGTTATTGTTATAAAAATGTTTTGAAATACTAAGGACCAAAATTAACATTAAAAGAATAGTCTTTTCCATTTACCGTATTCAAAAGGCATGGGAAACTTTAATTTGATTCCTTAAGTTTTAATTTTTGCAATTTTTTTCCATGCTCTTTTAGTCTTTTATGGTTTAGTCTTAAATTTTATTTTTATCATGTTTTAAAGTGTTGATGTTGAGAGAGGAGAGAAAATACCAATAAAAAATAAAAAATGAGAGAGACTATGTTTGATTGGTCATATTTCAAACATAGGAAAGGGCAATGTTGTCAATAAATTCAATGCAGTCGTTTTGGGAGAGCTATTCTCATTAAGATTGTTAGCGCCCACGTCGTTGCTCGCCTCGATGATAATCATGCTGGGAATGTTGAATATATCCTGCATTTTTTTTTTATTTACCTAACAAAAATAGGATGAAAATAAAGGAAGAGATAAATAAATATAAAAACTAAAGGATATTATTTCGTATTTTTCGAAAGAAATAAATGCAACTAATGCATAGCATGCCTGCATTTATACCTGTTAAATCCGTTCCACAGCTATAATTTGTAGCGTAGGTTTAGGGTTTGGGTGCTGCTGCCATCTTTACTAGCTACCATATCAGAAAAGATACATGAACATGTCAATAATTGATGTACTACCAGTACCACCATCAATAAATGTAATTTACAGAGGGAATAACAATCGGAGAATTGCGAGAAGGGGTGCTTAAATATAACATATTGTAGGGCCATGAACATAGTGGAGTTTTTTCGTGGTAATAAATGGAGTTAATAAACTTACAGGTTAAGAGATTGTTTTTTTTTTTTTTTTTTGATAACCGGGGTGTCCGGGTCAACTTACACACACCACAACTAAATTCTCGGGTCCACTGAACATCCTGCAAACTCAATGAGCATGTAAGGCACCGCGGGGGTGACAGACGTGTCTAGCAAGGCTTGAACCTGGGGTGAGAGGAAAGGAGAAGCCCTTCTTGACCACCAGGTCAAGACCCTGCTGGCAGGTTAAGAGATTGTTTATAATATAGTTGGAGGTGTTTTTCCTCCGGTCACAAAACCAAAAGAGTTGTAGGGCTTTTTATTTCATCTCAAAACACCTTCAAAAACTTCATATAATAATTCTTTGATCTAAAATACCCTTTAATTATTCTAAAAATAGAAGTAAAACGACTAAGAGCATATATATATATATATAAACTCTATGAATCCCTAAATTTTTCTCTTACAAGGTTAGAAGGTTAGAGGGCAACACTGCATTCATTGAACTCCCCCCTACAAAGATAAATCTAATTGCCCCAAATAAATTTTTTATGCCAAAAATTTTAAAAGTTTTTTTGTTTAAACTTGGTCCATGTGCTTTCGATTTTGTTAGCTATAACTTGAAATTCTATTACATAACATAGGTTTTTAGTTTACCCACATAAAAAAATGTTCAATGAGGAAAACAATTGACACAATGAATGTACAATTATCTTAGATCCTGTTTGGGATGCCTTTGAAATCGTGTTTTTTAAAAATTTAATTGCTTAAATTATTTTTTTATGTTCTTGTATTATTCTGATGTGTTTTAAAAATAATTTTTAAATATATATATATATATATATATATATATTATTTTAATGTACTTCTGAGTTATTGTGATTTGAAAAACAAACACTGATTTATTATTAGATTTCATTCATTTCTAATTTGAAGATAGTTTTGGTAATATTCAGAGGTAAGAACGGGGACAATTGTCCTCCTTAGTTTTATATAACTTATCATCCGGCCATGTCGTTCTACTAGAAAAATAGTTTCTTAGGAACAATTGTATATGAAACTATGTTAATATGTTTCAAACAATTTGTTTTAGTACATCATTATTTATTAGGTTAAGAATCATCTCATCTAAAATTTTAAACGGTTAGGTAAAACTCTAGAATTTGATTTATATTATTCTATAATACACCTTTTCAATTGAAAGACTTTTGAGCTTAAAACTTGTGTAATTTCATATTACCTTGTGCTTGATTCTTATCAAATAGAATGAGGTGGTGAGATTGAATTCGTGACTGCTGGATCAACAAAGCTCTGATAACATGTCAATGAACCATCTCATCTAAAGATTTAAGTTATTAGATGAGGTCTGAGAATATAATCTATATTACGATAAATTTTTACCCCCACTTAATTACGAATTTTACCTCTACTACTGTTTGTAGGCATAAAATGCTGCACCATCGAACTTCAATAGTAAATTGTATACCGTGGACCTTTTTTTGCGTGTTCTTTTCTGTGTCTAAGAAATATTCCCAGAGCTTTGTTTGTATTGATCCTCTCCCCTCGGCTCATAATACAAACACAAAACGAAAAGACGTCGAAGTACTACGAATTACAATTATTTGCAGGAAGTGTCGACAGTATTTGAACAAGTTTTTATCACCACCTCATAGTAAAGATCATATGCCCGCCTCTAGATTGCTGAAGAACAATTCCAATAATGCAGAGGAGAAGAACTGCATGATTGCAATTTCCTGCTGCAATAAAATATATAGAGAATTGCTCGCTGGGGAGAAACAGTACTCCATCTCCGTCAAACAACGATTATTGATTCTCAGAACAAAAAGAGGTAGAACACAGAACAGCAGCATTTCATGTTCAAAAGTCCTAAGAAAAATCCGAGACCCCAGACATGTGATCCAAATATATAGCTCAGGAGGGATAGACAGAGAAGGAGATGACGTGTTGGGTGGCGACAGGGATGCTAATAGCTGAGCTTTCTATCAGCAGGCACCAAATGGGAAGACCTTCGTGATAGTAATCCAAGGGTAGAAAATTGACCGTTGGGTCTTACAAGGCTAAGAAAAGGTCTTACAAGGTCAAGAACAGATCGTGGTGGGCACAGAAAGAAACTATTAAGGTTATAAAGCTCAGATAGGATAGCACCAAATCAAGGCCAGCAGCTTTCAATTTCGAAAGGGTTCGTGTAATTGTAACTGAAGCTGCTGATTTTCCATCCACAGACATTTTCTTAGGCCTCAACATGGTGTTTTTGGCGAGGAGTCTTTGCACTTTGATATGCATCTTCGAAGAACTAGCCTGCTGCAAAAAAGAAACTGAGAAGCTTTAATCAGTAGCAGCTTTCAGGTGTTCATATGATCCTGTTTTTCGTTCAAGTAAGATGAGATTGAAGAAACTGATCGAGCAATTAGTGTGGTCAGAATTTCCAGGTACTGATTTAACTTTCACCGATGCATGCTGAACAAAACCAAGCTGTTGAAGAAAACAAAAGGAAAAGGAAAAATGAAGTGTGCCATACGCATACCTTGAAGAGAACTTCCACCAGTTGCTTACTAATTCTGGGTTTTCCATGAAAGCTAGCTGCTCACCCCATGACATTAGTCAAGGTAGAGGACTATGATTCTTAGGTTACAATGTTATTTTTTATGATGGTAGTAAGGAAAGGATAATGGATAGTACATGTGACATGTTGTTATTGTACACGCAGATGCTCTTATAAAGAACACTTTCATAGATAGCATTTTTTTTATAAAAAAAATAATAATATAAATTTCATTTTAAAGTGTATATGTGAACTAAAAAAATTAATATGAATTTAATTTTAATATGTGAACTAAACACCTATTCCCATAGCCATATCTACAACCACCTCTCTAGGCCAAAAAAAAAAAACACCTAGTAACTTTAAGTGCTTGTTCGGTAGTGTAGTGAAATTGTTTTTTAAAATATTTTTTGTTCAGAAATGTATTAAAATAATTTTATTTTATTTTTAAAAAAATATTTTTGACATCAGTACATGAAAATGATCTAAAAACACCATTTTTTTTTAATTCAAAGTACAAAATATATATTTTTTATTTAAAAAAAAAAAAATTGAAATGCAATATCAAATAGTATTGCAAATAAATTGAGCCACCATTGATGTGTTTGAGCTCGGCTCGTCGAATTTTAACAAGCTTGAAGCTCGACTCATACTCATGACAAGTCTAAAGTACAAGGTTCAAGCTAGGTTCATTTAAAATTTGTTAGGTCTAAGCTTGGCTTAGGCTCATCTAGAACTAGATTCGATTCACTTCCTTGATGAACCTATAAAGGAGCTAGACTTCAGCATTCACATATTATATAGTTGTAACATAATGAGAAAGTTTTATAAAAATAATTTATTTTATAGTTTCTTAATGAATTATATTTATGTATTTTTCATGATTTCGTATAACCAACATGTAATTGCTGAAATGTTAAGTAAATTCTATTTCATAAAAAAAATGTTTTTGATTATATATTTGATTAGTTTTATATTATAAAAACTCATATAAATTGTTTATCATTTCAAATTTTAACAGGCTTATAAACAAGCTTACAAAGCTTTTAAGAAACCTAATTCATGAGTTTACTTGAGCTAGCTAACTAGCTTTAATGCGTACGTATAAATTTAACTACGTTTAAACTTAGCTCATTTATACAGTGCATTTTATATAATATTTAATTATGATTTCAAGATTAAAAAAACAATGAGATAGAAAGTACATGTTGATTCTATATATTTTTTTATTTTAAAATATATAAAAATTCATTATAAAACTTAATAAAAAATTTGTGTTTTCTTACGAATTCAAGATTGTGTATTTCAGATCACTTGGCAGTGGCTTCCTTTCACCAGCTCTGCAAGGAATGATAATCTGTAAGTTTGACATGGATCACGGTTTTTATTTTTTGGAAGGTGTCCGACGAATTTCCATGAATTATTTATCATCGCAGGTTAGAGTTGTGAAAGGTATTTTCCGCCAACAGGTGACTATTCCTTCTTTTCTTTATGCCAGAAACCATACCGGAAAGTGAATTTTATGAACACAATAGTACCAAATTTTTATAAAAAGTATATGTTTTGTTTTAAATTTGAGATTTGTTATATAAATTTGTTGTACAAATTGTATAATTATATTAAAAAATGACTATCCTTTGCCAAGTACAACAAGGTATGCACAATTTAATTTTTTTTTTTTATTATTAATACTTACTATTTTGTAATTTTTGTGAAATTCAATATTCTAGCTTATTCTCCACTCAGTTGATGTTGTGAAAGATTCGATCTCTGCTTTGTTGTGATAGCTGACTGATTCACATCATCTCAGACTGTTGAGGAATTGAAGATCGTTATTAGAGCAAAAAAAAAATTATTTTAAAAAATTAAATTAATAAAATAGTTTTTTTAAATAATATAAATATACATTTTTTATTTATATGTATTTTAATGGAAAAATCCATTTGAAAGAGTCATTTTTATATATCATTTTAAATAATATGGTGTAATTATTTTATATATAATATAATTATGCAATTAATTATATAATTAATATGAGTAATTTATATAATTATATAATTTCTTTTAAAATACCCCAAATATTTTAATTTTTAGTTTTATTTAATAAAAAAATCAAATTTGAAAAAAAAAACTCGCCAATATTTTAAAATATCTAATTATTTTTTAAATATAAAAGTTACATAATAATATATATTAAAAATAAAATAAATTGATTAAGATTTTATCATGATTTGTTTATGATAACTTAATATGATATATATATATATTCTTGTATATAATTATCAAATACATTTTTTTCAGTCTTGTTTTCTTGTGCTTTTAAAATCTTTGTATTTTTCGTAGAAACATTAAAGTAGAGAAATTACAACTTCCCACCAAAACAACACCTGCAAGAGACCAATAGGGATGTGGCCCAGTGGTTGAAGAGGAGCTCTCTCCTTCACAGGACCCAGGTTCAAGTTCTCAGTGGGAGTGGGAGTTGGAGGGGTCCTTCTCTCTTGTTCCTGGGTTCATCTTTATGTGGTACACTTGTAATTCCCGTGATATCTTATATGCTCGCTAAGCTTGCAGGATATTCAGTGAGTTCGGGAAATAATCGAGGTGCATATAAACTGACCCAGATACCCCGATAATACCTGCAAGAGGTTTGTCCACAATGTCCGGGGACTTCTCCTTGATTGCTGCTTTGATTCCTGAAGCAACAGACTGCCACTCTGGTCCCGAACACTGAGCATGGCCCCATTCTCAGCAGATAGCATTTCCACTATTCCGCTAAAGTTTGTAATAACTGATCTTATTTATTCTTTAATTTACTTCAATTATTTCAAATATTTTATTATTATAATTATTAATAAATATACAAAATTATTCCAATAAAATATCTATATATATATATGTGTGTGTGTGTGTATATGTATATTTTTAATTAATTTTACAAGTTGATAGCAATATGAAAAGTATGATAACCAAACACATAAAATTGTTTTTTATTAAACTCAACCTCAACCATAGTTTTAACCAAACTTAAATTTCAGTTATGAACCGCAGCTAAAAGCACTTTTCATGAAACTGTTTTTTTTAATCTCAACCACAACAACAACAACAGTTGTGCCAAGCAGACCCTTAATATATCCAAATAACCCTTTACTCTCTACATTATTTTCACAAAAGCCAAAATTAAATTACATTAACCAAACAAATCCAACACACACACAAAAAAAAAGGTTATACCTCAACAGTTGTCTCCTTTACTTGGCGAATATCTTTAACAGCATCTCCAAGATTTTCTTTTAGAGCTCTTTCAATTCTCATTTTTTAGTTTATAATTAATTTTTTTAATGGTGAGAAAAACAATAACAACAGATGTATAAAAAAAATGTTCACCCTGCAACCTAGCATGGAGAATCCACACACACCTAACATTAATAAAACCCTGGAACTAACATCCGTTATTTATTTTCTTCAATTTTGCTAAATAGACTATATATTTATATTTATGTGCTATATTATTCGACTTGAGCTTTTAGATATTTGATGTTATTTTGTAATTGAATGAAACTTTTTGGGATATTGGTTGAGATTGTTTTTTAAAGTATTTTTCATTTAGAAATACATTAAAATAATATTTTTTATTTTTCAAAAATTATTTTTGACATCAACACATGAAAATGATCTAAAAATATCAAAATATGTTAACTTAAAATATATAAAACATTTTTTTTCTTCTTAAAAACACTTTGAAACACAATTTCAAACAAGAACTTATACTACAGGGGTACAAAAAGTTCTTTTGATATTTAACTTTTATTCAATTGCACGTGATAGTAAATACAGATATTTGTGTAAAAAATAACAAGTACAATAATATAAAAATAAATATGATTTAGTCAAAATTGTCTTTTTTTATTCATATATTTGTTTTTATGTTGATAAAAAAATGATTTTTTTATGAATATCAAAAAAACAATACTGATAAAAAAATACATATATTTGCATTCAAACTAAACAAGAAAAAAATACAAACAAGACTAACATACATTCATGATCATAAATTGAGATTATTTTTTACAAGGATTGCAAGAATTATAATAAATTTGCTTTGATTTTAATCAATCATATTGGATGATATCATGAGCATATCAAAAAATGTCATCTCGAACCGATGTCATAACACATGACAATACCAACAATACATTGAAGGTGTTTGGGAGTGAGGTCTGACCGGAGATTGAAGAAAAGTTATTGTTTGGGTGTTTGTTAAAGGTAGAAAAGCTGAAAATTTGGTGTGGTCCCACCTGATAAAATCAATCAACCTTCGTTTCATGAAAAAAACAAAGAGTTGATTTACATGTGTTTCCCCTCCCGCCCCTCAAAATACAAACCATTTGCTAGTAGACCGGGGGGAGGGGGTATCGGGGTGGAGTGAGTGTGTGTGTGTGTATGGCTGGGGAGGTTACAAGGAGCAGGGGTTATTATATTTTTTTGTTAAATTTTTACTAGGTGTCGTTCTTCGATCAAATGGTTAGGGATCGTAGAGGCCTTCACGTATGAATTTAGTTCGTGATGAAATTACAAGGAGTTTGATGAGGGAATAACAACAAGTGTCTAATTTACTTGAATTATTAATTATATTTTATTATTATGATTATTAAATCTATAATATTTAAAAAACAATACACACACATACACGCGCGCACACTTTAAATTAATTTCACATGTTGACAGCAATATGAAAAGCTTGGTAACCAAACACATAAAATTGCTTTTCATTAACCTCAAAAACTCAACCACAGTTTTAACCAAACACTTCAAAAATTATTTTGAATCGCAACTAAAAGTGATTTTCATGAAACTGTTTTTTTAAAATCTCAACCACAAAAGCAAAAACAATACCAAACACACCTATTGTCATGGAAAGCAAACAATTCGTAGTGATTTTATTCTCGGTGATTATTAGAGTTTGGTTAAAGTTATTTTTTAAAGTATTTTTTAGTAATATAAGAATAATATTTTTCTAATTTTTAAAAATTATTTTTATATTAACAAATAAAAATAATCTAAAAATATAAAAAACTTAAATTAAAATTATTTTTTTAATTTCTTTCAAAAATATTTTTGAAAATCAATAAATAATTATTCGATGCTAAAACTCGGAAGCATAAAACACTGAGTTTCTTTCTTTTTTTCTCATAAATTTCATCTCAGGAACACAGATGAGGTTCTGCCCTTGAACAAGTTTAAAGTGAAACTGTATAGCAATCTGGTAACCCTTTGATCACGAACACAAAATCATAAAAAACCAGTGGCCATCCATGCAACCCCCCCCGGAAAACCTCAAAATTTCGAGCTAAACTGACTGCACATTTCCCACGCAACCAAACACAGGCTCCCAGAATCGCATAATCCCGCCAAAACCCCACCAAAAATTATCCATCCACTTTAATGCTACCCATTTGGTTGAACAGCATTTGACCGTGGAAGGCACCCAAGAAAGGAAAAAAACAAAAAAAGAGAGAAACGAAACGAAAAGAAAAATGCACAGAGCCCCCCTCGGCCTAGGGTTTTCTTTTTTACAGTCAAAGAAAAGAAAAGAAAAATAATGGTAGGTTTAGATTCAAGTCCCCAACCCCAACAAAACCCTCAACAGCAAGACCAGACTATCTTCTTCAACAAAGGCGAGGAAGTTGAAGTAAGCAGTGAAGAGGAAGGTTTTAGGGGTGCTTGGTATGTAGCTACCATTTTAGAATTCCCGAAACCACAACCACAAGCAACAGTGAAATCAGCTTCGAAGAAGAAAAGGAAAGCGATTGTTCAGTACAAGACTTTGGTTACTGAAGATGGGTCTATTCCTCTGGTAGAGCAAGTCGATCCTCATCTCATTAGGCCTTTGCCCCCGCAAGATTTACTGGAAAATGATGGATTTTTTCAAGAAAACGAAGCCATTGATGCAAGTCTGAGAGATGGCTGGTGGTCTGGTGTTGTAAAGAAGGTTCTTGATGGGGGGGGTCAAGATACATGGTTTATTTTGATAACCCACCTGATGTTCTTGAATTTGATGCCAAAGCTTTAAGGCTTCATCTGGATTGGGTTGATGGCAACTGGGTCCGACCCAAAAGGCAGCGGGTATTACTCATTTCCATGAAATCGAGCCTTTTGAGTGTTCTCTCGTTTCCTTTTCTTTTCTGTGTTTGATTGGCTGTGCGTTCATGCTGTTTAGATGTCTAAGCCTTTTGCATGCTGTGCTGAAGTTCTAGATCTATGTGGGTTCTTTCGAATCTCACTAGAAACTGAATGACTCAATTGCACGTTTTGTATTGGAACGCTGAGGATTCTTTTGCGGTCTTACATGCATGGGGAAAAGGAGAACTTTGAGTGGCTTTAGTTGCTATTTCTTTCATCGTGCACCTGCGTCGCTTAATCAATTCTCTGTCTTTAGGTCATTTAACAATCTCCCTTCTCATTGGATGCCTGTTTTTATGACAGCTAAAGTCATGTTTAGTTCCGAAAATGAGATTTAGTACCTGCTCAGTATTTTCCCAGTTCTCCATCTCTGTCCTACCTGAATTCGGCTGTTAAATTTTGACATTAGTTATGTCAATGCCCCAACTTTGGATTTTACTTTTTTGCATTGATCATAATGTAGTGCTTTGTGTACTTATCATTTATGGTATCTTTTCTTCTTGGCTTCTACAAGCTCTTTTTTAGTCTATCTGTTCTTTCCATTTTATCAATAGAGTTGAAGATGTGTATGCTCTGTTTGACTTGTTTATCATATGAGTGATTTAGTTTTCTTAATTTGATTCTTAAAGCAAGCAACAGGTTCGGTTTTTAGCCCAGGGACAGAGGTAGAAGTGAACCTTGAAAAAAGATAATGTACGTGATGTTTGGTTGCCTGCAGTTGTCATCAAAGAAAACGAGGATAAAACTTTCTTGGTGAAGTGTCTAAGCTCAAGGAATAGTGATGAGGCTGGAACGATGAAAACAATTGTGGATTTTCTTCGTATACGACCCTGTCCTCCTTGTTATGAAGACAGAAATTACGAGTTGCTAGAAAGGGTAGATACATGCTATGGCTTTGGTTGGAGATCTGGAGTAATTACAAAACTTCTTGCTGGGAGGAGATACAATGTCTTTTTTTAAGCAGGGAAATGAGGACAAGGAGCTTAGTCACTCAAGGATAAGGCCTCATCTGGATTGGGTTGATGGAAAATGGATCAGTAAATCAAAGGTATAATGTTAAATCGGGTCAATTTGTTACCAGCAGGGCTGTTGTTAGATATGGTGTTAGATATACATCTAGATTTGTTCCTATGTGCAGAAGATGGAGACAATTCCCTGACAGTGTGAGCCATTAGGCTTAGATCTCCCTCGCCGTTCCATTTATTATGAAACTTGCTCTTTATATAGAGTGGTCCCCCCTCTCTTGCTCTATAATTGAACGTCAACTGATCAACACAAGACATTTAAGGTTTTTATGGTCAATCATTTTCAGATTGATTGCAGATTAATCTGAGAAAAAGAAGGGAAAAATTGAGCTGTTGACCCAGACTCAGGAAGTGTGCTGTTTCAATCTGATTTTTGTATTGCTTCATATGCTATCATACAATGTGTGGTTTCATCTGCTATGTGTGCAAAGCCCATACAGACATGTGTTTATTATCAGCACTTTTCGTACAAGAAACTTCACTTGTTTGCATTTTGTACCAGGACTATTTAGAATGCATAATTGACTAATCTAGCATAGGGAATGCAATAAAAACTTGACACATCAATGGGCAATGGCTGACGAGCTTACTTGATTCTTTGGGCTTTCTTTTCTTTTGACTTGGAGTGTTTGTGATAATATGATGCATTTATCTCTAAAGTTTGGCAGGATTGTATGAAATGAAGTTAGGAAGCTGAAAAACATGGTAGAAAATTCCCTTTCATCTTTTGGCTGTGTAACCTCCCTGTTTTTGTTCAGGAAGTTAGAGTTGTTTCTGATAGTCAAGGACAGTTTGTTGGCACCAACAGTAGTGACAACCCTGATGTGGCAGTGCAACTCAAAAGCTCAAGTGCAGCTGAGGATAAGACCATAGAGAAAACAGTTTCATCAAGCATAAGTAATCCAACAGAGACGAATTCAGGTGAAAAATCAGTGAAGAAGCTAAAGCTGACACTTTATAATGGTGGTGGCATACGTTCAAGTGCATCCACTACGCTAACTGAAGTAGATACTACTGAAGCTTCAGTATCAGTTACAGCTCTGCAGTCTAGGAAGATACCAATTGAAATGTCAAGTAACGAAAAATGTTGTGGTTTTACCACTTCAAAAACAGGAGGTAAAAGAGCAAGATGCATAGAAAAACATATGGCTGATGCCCATCCTTCTAACAAAACTGAGAAATTTTCTGCAGGAAAGACAACTGTGAGTTGAATTTCATCTTCTAAAACTTTCATTAATTTTACATCCTATACTTCCAAGAAACCTTTTGGCTTTTTTTTAATGGTCTGCATAAGTGGCTGTGTGATCCAGCAAACTATTCAAGTATTAACAAGCTTTATGCCAGCCTTGGTTGGCATTTTGTGACAGCATGGTGGGTCCTTGAAGCACTATTGTATGGAAAGTCTTACTTTCAGCCTCTGAAACATAAATTGATGTTCTTCTTATGCTGCGACATATATGAAATAATCAACAGATAAAACATGAACTTTGCAAGATCAAATATATCGTTATTCTAGCTTTTGACACAAGTAGATCCTTTTATATGATGGCATGATATTGAGAAACACTTAGGTCCATTTGTTTTGAAATAAAAGACTTTCTTGTTGGAATTTGATGACCACCTACCTATGTTCACTTTTTGTTGGTTCTGTCATTTTTTTCTAAGAGCAACTTGTTCTACTAGTTTTTTCCCTTTTGCAATTTTTTTTCTTCTTATCGGCATCATCCCTTATTGATGCAGAAGGCTAAGCCACATAGAGTGCCTGAATTGGACTGCCCTAAAGTGGACATTGTAACTAGGAAAGGGAGAGTCACCAAATCACCGTTTAAAAGTCCAAATGTTTCAGCCGCAGGTATATATTTCCTTACTTTTTTATGTTACATTGCTTATTTCTTTTATTCACAGGATCTCTTCTATTGAGTGATTTTCAGTGGACGGTGATGCAGTGGAAGTTACTGTTCAAGGCATCAGTGAGAATGATGTTAAAACAAAAGATATTGAAGTCCCTATCATCATAGGGTTAAAAGCTATAGAGAGCATTTATCAGGATGACAAAGAAATGCTGAAGCTTGCGAGGGATCGGAAGAAGAGCTTGAATGATTCAACCAAAGACAAGAACATGGTATGGAAGAGGTTTCTTTCTGCTTCTGTTTTTTGTTTTGTTGTTCAGCGGGATGTGAGTGGGTGGGTGGGGCTGCACTTAAAAGATAAGGAAAACTGCCAAGATAAGTTGACATGTGTGAAAAACACCTGTTTATGAGAGAGATATATATAATGGTGATAGGATAAAGCAGTTTAAGGTTTGGGAATTTATGAAGCTAATTCATGTGCAGTACTGCTTGTAATGATGGCTGTAAATAATGGGAATTTAGTTTTGAAGTTTCCATGAATTTACAGTTTCAGACATTAACCAGAGCTGGTCTTTGAGAAAAGTGTTGCCATAGTTTGAAATTATAAATTTGGTTGCAGGTTCAATATTCCTAATGGTAACTTGATTTGTTACTTTGACATGCTGGATGAGTGATATTCTGTTATTGTATAGAAAAAAATGGTATTCTTCAGTGTAGTTTGTATGAGTGGTTGGATAATTGCTAGCGTGCTTATTTTGGCATTGTACTGTTGACCAAAGTTTGAAGAAATCAAAGTACACAGCTAATTTGCTGGCGTTGGTTGCATGCAATCTTGCATTGATTGAAATGATAATGATTTTTTTGGAAAAAGAGTCCATTGGTACACATGGTTCTTTCATTTCGTTGCCCATAGAATGTGCAAGGTGTGGAATATAAAATACTGTTCAAGGATTCCTGTATTGTGGTTACTTGTATGGGAGGCTACTGTAATAGTCTTTATAACCATTATATCTACTCAACGTACTAGTATTTTTTTTTATATTGGCATACCTGCTTTCATTGATTCCTTAACCAAACCTGGAGAATGAGACCCCTGCAGTGTTTTGCTTTCCCTCTTGTTCTTTTGTCCCCTAATCAGACGATACCAGCTCTTAGGTTTGTTGTTTTTTGTTTCAGGAATGTGTGGGAAGCAGCCAAAGAAGAAAGAGGGGAAGACCATGCAAATTAATCGAAAAATCAAAGCTCTGGTGGCTAGTATGTAAATGCTTTGAACCACAACTTGTTGGCTGATCATTTTGTGATTTTTTTAAGATACACATTTATGCAATATAACATGCAGGTAAGGACTTTGTCTCTGTGGACATTGCTAATGAAGTTGTGCAAGTGGTTGTAAAAGATCTTACAACTAATGAAGTTGAGTGGCCTACACAGGCAAGGGTGGAGCCTAAAGGTATGTAGAGCCTCGAATCTGATTTATTTCTCTGCCTTGCTTCAAGGAACACCTGTTGTGGAAATTTTAAGCAAACAGAAGGAAATTTCTTATTTCATTCACTATTACCCAGAATGCAGTGGGCTAAATAATGTGTGTATCATTGGCAAAGAAAGAGAGCACCAAATGAAACTACTGTGGAAGTATCAGGCAAATCAACAACTTTCAGTACTTTCCACTGTGATGACATAGACATTGATTTTAGGTTTGCTTAGAGCGTGGCTAACTCTGAACCTCTGTTGTGGATGGTTTTATTATCTGTTTTTTCATAAATGTCTTAGAAATATTAGGTTCTCATATTGACTTTTTGAATGGCCACAACAACAAAATTAAGTCCCAAGTTTCCAATTCTCCAGTTGTTTTGCCTTGCCTCTTGGTCCCATTTCCATCTCCATCTGAGTGTGTCTCGTACACAAACACCTTCTTTACTTTAAGAGAGGCACAAGCATAGAAAGCTACAACACGCACTTGCAATAGACATTCAAAAATATGTATCCATTTTTGAAGCCTGATATGAATTATGCAGTTTCTCAAAATTCTTCAAGAGAGAAAAGCAGTGAAGCTCCCAAGACAGATTTCATGTCAAGGGAAGCTGCTGCTGCTGCATCACAGAATGTCGCTGAAGATGATCAACCTCTATCAACCTGGTTTGGGAATATGCAAGCTCCAACAAGTCTTGAAGAATCAAGTAAGTCAAACATGTAAATGCATTTCCTCTTGTAGTTCTGCTGACTATAATTTTTTCCTGTTCAGGATTATCTACTGGTAGGATGGCAAGTGGAGTGAGTGCGGCTAGAGAAAAACACGTTGTGGAAGTGGAAACGAGTACAGTTGATCCAAAAAGCAATGACACTCTGGTGGGAAATCAGTCGGTGCCTTTTGTAAAGAAGTCTCTGGTTTGGAACACAATTGAATCTATGGGAGTGTTCCAAATCATTCCGCAAAAACCACACTTTCACCCTTTGACAGAATGCAAGGAAGAGTATCGTGAAGGATCAGCCATTGGCATTATGGTAACATTCGCCAGTTTGTTTGAGAAGATATCCTCACTTAAATTTGATGATTGTAGAAGCATATTAGAGAGTACATTGGAGAGTCTTGTTGACCTGGAGAAGCATGGATTTGACATCACTGTGCCACGCTGTAGGTTGAATGAATTGCTTTCAATTAAAGATGGGCAAGGGGAGGTACTAAATGAGTCCAAAGATGCAGACTCGAAAATACAAGTTCATACTGATGAGAAAAGAAAGCTGGAAGAGAAAATTAACGATATTGAGAAGAAGATAACTGAGCTACAGGAAGAACTTGCTTTAACCAAGGAAAAGATGGAGGCTAAGGGCCTTGATATCTCCAAGATGCAATCCCATGCTGCTGCCATAAATGAACGGATAAAAAATTCCCGGGATCATTTTGTTAAAGTAGCCTCCGCCCCCTGGAAATCTCCCTGATGCCACTCCAACCCCAACCATTTTTCTTGCTTGCTGGCCGTGGATTTTGGCAGCGTAGTGAAAAGTTGTGGCGCGTTAGTGCTTCAACGTAGTAGTAGTGGTCATGAACTCATATCAGCTGTGTATTTATCACCTATACCCGATCCTGGACATGTTTTGAATCTTTTTGGTGCCAAGTTTATGGGATGGAGTTTGTCTTGAAACTCAAAACGGATGTAAGCTTTTAATATGGTTGGATTTATCATCTTTCTGGGTGACGAGTTATCTTCATGTTCAGAGCATGAGATGTGAAACCAACTGCTAGGCTACTCCTTCCGGATAGGGTATTCTTGTAGCCTTCACGCGCGCACACGCCCCGGAGTACAATGCCCACCTTTGAGATTTATTTCATTTAATTATTCAAAAATTAAAATACCATGAATTGATTTTTTTCAAGAAAAATATATATTTGAAAGCTTATATAAAACAGATATTCTATTTTTATGAGATATTAATGAGTAATTTTGTTTTTTAAAGTTCTGTATATTAGGTTAAGAGATAATTATTTATAAAATATTTGTTAATGTTATCATTAAATCTCTATTTTTATTTGAAATTTATGACCAAAATCCGATAATTCTTGATTACTAATTTGATAAATTCATTGAGAGATAGTTTTATTCTTAAATAAAAAATATTAGGATTGTTCAATGAAGTGAAACATGTATGAGCTTGAAAAGATAGTTTTATTCTAAACTAAAAAAATATTTAAAATCGTTTAATAAACTAGTCAAATATGTATGAGCTTGAAAAAGATACATTTATATGCTCGACCCAAAAGAAAAGACCCATATGGGCATAGGCCATAAAAAACATATTTGCATGTTTAGCTTTTCTTCTTCTTTTTTTCCTTTCTTAAACTCATTTTTCTAATTTTTAGTCAAAAATAAAGTTTTTGAGCTCTAAAATTTAAATTTCAACTTGTTTTAACATAGAAAATTCCAAAATACTTTAGAAATCCTTGTAAGCCCATTTTAAGCTTAAAATACCATTTAATTTGTTTAAAAACTTTAAATCAAATCTAATCAAAACAAAACTTACGATTTCACATCTTCTTTTTCTTCTCAATATGTTTGAATGTCAAAACCTTCTTCATTGAACTCTCATAGTTAAAACAAATCTATTAGCATTAAAAATAGTATTTTGTGGTCAAACTATCACCGACAAAACACATTTTTATTCTATTTTTTTCAAATATTTTCTCACTCCTCTCTCAACATCTACGGATTTCAACATGAAAATATTTTTGAGTTGGAAATGTAAAAGGCTAAAACAAAAGGGACTAAGTAAATACATAAATTGAATATTTAAGGATCAAGTTGAAGTCTTTCATGCTTTTTGAATACTAAAAATAAAAAAAAGGGTTATGTGTTTTTGTTCTATAGATCTTTTTATTAATCTAAAACTCTATTTTATAACACAATCTTTAATTTAACATCATAATATTTTTTTGATGCTTTTCATATACAAGAGCATGCAAAGTGAAGAAAACTCAAAGCACATAAGACCTTGTTAATATAACTTAGGCGAGAAAACTACAAGGAAATGAAGTTCAGTAATCAAAATAAAACTCTCTCTCTCTCTCTCTCTATATATATATATATATATATATAATTTATATATAATGATTCTCATGTTGAATTTCATGTAAAGACTTTTTTGCAGGTTTTTTTTTTAATCTGATGATTTCCAAACTCAAATATTTGAGAAAACGTTCTTCACATTACACTTGAGTTCTTGAATAATATGGTTTAAAAAATAAAACATTTTGTTAAGAGTTGAAGTTTCTCTTCTGCTCTATTCGTTTGTGCTATGATGCGTTTCTTATTTTACGTGTTAATGCATTTCTCAACTTATAGAAGAAAGAGTATGAACATTTCTCAATTTATTTATTTATTTTAGAATCTCAAGCATCGATGAGGTGATTCGGGACTTGCTTTACTCTCTACTTCATTTCCAATTCTTGCATCAGAATTTGTAATTGTTAATTGGGATAATTACAAAAAATAAATAAACTTATACTTTGTTCAGTTTTCTGTTTTCAATGTAAAATTTAAGAAATTATAGCTTGTCTCGTGAAATTTATTCATGGATTGACATTTAACATCCTACAAGAAAATCAATAATATATATCTAATTATTTACATGTTTATCATTGTATTTATTTTAATGATTAAAGAATCACTTAGCATCAAAATAACAAAATTATTATCCATAATTTATAATTATAATAATTTCACCTATGATTCCAGAAACAGATACTCTTTTAGGTATCTAATCAATCAATTTTTGGGCAACATTGGTGTTATTTTTCATACTTTTTTTTTTTTGGAAAGAAAGCAATCAAAAGATTCATAGTAAATAAGAACTCCTATCCTAGAAAGGCTCAACAGGCTTATAAGTTAGTCCAAGTTACTACAGTTGAACACGCAAAAAGCTCGAGCTCAAAGTATTAAATGAGGTTCTAGAATATGATTTATATTATTTTCTAATGTATTTTCTCAAGTAAAAATCTTTTGAGATTGATACTTGTACAGACCTACATTACCTTGTGCTTGATTTTTATCAAATAGAATGGGAATGATGAGATTCGAACTCGTGACCCACTTTGGGTTAACAAGGTTACGATACCATGTTAATGAACCATCTCATCTAAAAACTCGTATTAAATAAAAATCCAAAATATAATTTATATTATTCTCTAAAATTTGATTCACTCAATTCGTGGAAAAAAAAACAAAAAATTAGTTCTGCATGTGGGAAATGTGAAATCATCAATGAACCTATGTCAGGGTGCATACCCATTTATATCAACGGAAGAGTGAAGCAACTCTACATTGTTATGGTAATCACTGCTATTTCAAGAAAAAATTGCATAACGTTCAGAAATAGCCCAGAAAAAAAAAAAGAATTACTTTAGCAGATTCCAATTCAATTACTGCTGCAACTAAAGTTTTAAAATTTGCAGGGTTTCTGGAGAACGCTTGACCTTGATGAGGGATTGCAGTTTGTTCCTTTTATTATACATTATTTATAAAAATATTTCCACTCAGGAGCATCTAGCAACAATAACCTTAATTTATTAAATTGGAGGTTTTCGTTATTTCAATTTTTTTTAATAAAATAACACCACCTAGAGGTTTTTATGTAGATACATTGTATTTGTGGAGAGAGAAGATAGATCGGAGAGAAAATTTGTATTTATATGTATGAGAGAAACAATATTTATGAGACAAGTATATAGATTTATATTTATTACATACAATGACAAATATGTCTTTTTATCTAATTTGATTTGTTTTTAACCATAAAATCAATCATTGTTTGAAAATGAAAAACAAAACAAGATATATGAGGGTTTTTTTTTTAATTATTCTTGTTAGATAGCTAAGTTTTAGTAAGTTTTTTTTTTTATTATTAATTAAGGTAATAAATAACTAAAAGTTCGCTAGTAGGATAAAAGTTCAGAAATAGCCCAGAAAAAAAAAGTGCTTCGTTTGGTTTAGATTGAAATTTATAATAGAACTGACCTTAAAATATCATGTGGACTAATTAAACCCTTATTTTTATAGTAAAGAATTTGAAAACAATTATTTGTTTTTTTTCAATTGTTTTATAAAACATGTATTTTAAAGAAAAATTCTTTCACATTCAGTTAGTAGAAAAAAGAAATTATCCCTTATATTTCGAAGGAAAAAAAAATATAATCCATAAATAAACACAAATCTCACTCTAGAAAATTTCATGTTTTTTTTTTTTTAAAGGGAATGCATTTGTTTGACTAACTTTTAACAAAGTAATTTGATACAAGTTTACCATATGTTTTATATTAATTAAATATGTACTTATAATATTCTTTTTCAATGCATTGTTTAGACAAATACTCTGTTTTTTTTCTTTTCAGATGTTCAATATTTCTTAGAACATGGAGTGTGAATCAATCCCATGTTTGAAATAAAATTGAGATATTAATGCAAATTATTCCCTTATGGTCTTAATACATTTGTGAGGCAAAATATTTTATAGGATTATTTGACAAGTCATGCTATTGTATTATAGTCTAGACTATGGATTATTCTGAATGATTTTAATGTTATCATTAGTGTCTCTGATAAATATGTGGGTGATCCTACTTTACATGGGCACATAAATGACATTGACATTAGTGTTCAAGTAACATAACTAGTTAAACTTTTTTAGTTAAGATTAAGGTACACTTGAAATAATGGCTAGGGTGCTATTCTGGGTTGACTATAATTTTGAATTTTCATGTTGATTCTCTACTTGGTTGACTATTATTTTGAATTTTTACATAGATACTCTTGAAATCACAATGTTATGGTTGTCCAATTTAATTGTCCTCTTCCCAAGGTAAAAACAAAGAGGCTAGGTTTGTTAAAACCTAAGTTGAAGTCTTTGCATCACCAATGAATTAGCCATATCTTTAGTTGAATGGTTAAGGAAAAGTTTAATTGGGCTGCAACATAAATATTTCTGGATGAATCTCCATAGTCTGAATAGTATTAAAAGGCATAAAGATATATAGTTAAAAAGATCTCATAATTGTGTAAAGATGAAAAGTTTTTTTTTATATAAATAGAGGTATCAAATTAAGTGGCTAAAATTAGAAGGCAAAAACACCAAGTTCTTTACCAATCATTACTTCACAAATAAGTCAAGAATAAAATCTATTTGTTAACGGATGAGATAGGGTTTCAGGTTCAAGATAAACAAGGTTGGGTCAATTGGTAGTTTATTGCCATGGCTATTTTCTATATATCTGACCACTCATTTAAAAGATATTTCCCAATACTTTTCTAGTAAGGTTCCTCTTGATATTATGATTACTTTGAAGTTATACATTATAGATGATGAGATTAAAAAAATCCTTATTCCTTATCCTAGATGATAAGGCACATAGTCTTCAAGACAAGTTAAAATATTATTAGTAGAAACTTTATTGTTATTATGAGGTACTTCTTTGATTTGTCTATTTTTTCTAGATGTGCCAATACTACTAGGATTGATCTAGGTTCTAATTTTGAGACTCTCACCACTATAAATGACTTTAGACCTATCTCCTAGTATAATTTTATTTACAAATGTATATATAAAGTCATTGTGAGTAAATTAAAGGGTTTTTTTTTGTGTTATTGGTCCCGCTGAGATTATCTTTGTTTCAGATATTCAAATATCAAATGACATCTTGTTGACTTATGAACTTATGCATAATTATCACTCAGATAGTCTTATGCCTATTTATGTTTAGAAAATAGATATTAAGATAGCTTTTGATGTGATTAGTTGAGATTTTATCCTAATAGAACTATGAGTTATTGGAATGCATGAAACTAATTGGATTGAGATATACATTTCTATAATTCATTTCTCAATGCCCATGAATAAGGAAAATCACGATTTCTTCTTATCTTTTAAAGGTTTTCAGCAAGATGACCCTTTATCTTTTTATTTATTTATTTATTTTGACCATGAAAGGTTTAATAGGCATACTTAGAGGTTTCGTAGAACTCAATGTTATCATACCACTAAAGGTGTCAACAGAATGTCATTACTCATTATGTTTAGTAGATGACCTTATGATTTTCAACTAGGTATATATGAACTCGGTTAGGATTGTGTGAAAGGCTTTAGATTATTTTATTGGATTATCTGGATTTATTACAAATCCAAAGAAAACCCATATTTTATTTTCAATAATCGATGATGAGTTACGAGCCTCTTTGTAGATTGTTTTGAGTTTCAAGATGGATTCTCTATTAGTCACATATCTTGAAGAACCATCTATCTCTACTAACTGATTTACAATGACTATATGTTTTTGGTGAATCAAATTCTCTCAGAGATTAAGTTGTGGACTTCAATTTCTCAGGTTATGATCAAGTAAAAGAGTTATAGAGATCGTGTTATATACGTTTGTACAGATGATATAAGAAGATAAAATAAAATAAAATAAAGTGATATGAGATATTAAAACCCCTTACTTCATAAAATTGTGATGAAGTAAAACAGCCTATAAGACTAAGTTATATGTGTTTTATATTAAAAAAGATGTAAAGAAGACAATAGATTGAAAAATAAAATAGCACACTTGAATAGAAAAAAAAAAAGATAAACAGCCAAAAAGAGTTGTGGTTTTGAGGAGAAAGAAAAAAAGCATTCTCTCTTTTCTTTTTTCCTCTTTCTCTTGGTTGAGCATTTAAAACATTTTACTTAATGACTCATAAATATTCATATAGTTACAAGTCACATCAACTTACATAAATATAAAGTTAGGGAAAAAAAACATTGAGTACATAGTTATGAGTCACACCAACTTACATAGATATATAAAAAAAACATTGTGACTTATCTTAGAGTTCATCACTGAGGATAATAACCCATTATCTACTTTAACTGTCTAGACATAACCGATCACTTAGGATAATAACCCATCATCTACTTCGGTGGGGACACAACCCATCTTCTCCGATCATGACATAAGGATACGAGCGCATTCAATTCTTATTTCTAGCCATTTGAAGGGTAGGTGGACAAGCTCGCGTGCCACCAGGAGGATGTAGTAGTTGGATTTATCATTGTATTTTTTTTTTAAATAAAATATTTTGATATTTTTAAATTATTTTCATATACTGAAATTAAAAATAATTTTTAAAATGTTATTTTTATATGATTTTTAAAAACAACATGTATGTAAATGAGAGTACTCGAGTGTGTATAAGCTTTGTTCAGGGATGCAAGGTGAATTTAAGGGACACGTGACTAGTCCACCTAGAAGAAACATAAGGCCAGTTCAAGGACACGTGACTATTCATCCAAGATGAGTATAGGAGAAAGCGATGGCAGTCTTCTTATGAAATCACGAAAGCTGAATCTGGAAATGTGCGTGGCCGGTTCACAAGGAAGGGTCTGTTTCATTGTGCCAGCAGGTTCCGGTCCGGTGTAGGAGATCATGCAGTGGATTTCAATTTCCATCTTCATTCGCTAGTTATTTATTGCCCTCTTGTGGACAGATACCAGAAAAAAGTAACCAGCATTGATGCACTCCAGAGAGAAAATAATGCAAGAAATTGTTCACTGGAAACTCCACAATGACTGTGAAGTGGCGTGGCAAGATTTTACTGGCAGGAGGAGAGGCAGACATCAATTTCTTAAATAGAAATTTTGTAATTTGAAGTCCACGGGTGAACATTTGCATGCAGGGGTGGTCATTTATCTATAAAAAAACCGCATCAAAATTATGATTAAAAAAATAGAAATTGATTTAAACCGACCGGTTTCGGTTTGGTTTGGTTTGGTTTGATTTGATTTTAAAACAACCACATCAAAATTATGATTAAAAAAAAATAGAAATTGATTTAAACGACCGGTTTCGGTTTGGTTTGGTTTTTTAGGTAAAAAACTAAAAAAATATTGCATTGTTTTGTTAGGTATTTTTTTTTTTTTTTTTTACTTTAATTAAGTCTTTTCCTTCTCCTATTTTATCAAAATGGAATAACACCAAGAAAATCTGAATCAAACCGATTCTGTTATGGTTTACCGGTTTTAGAGCAGAATTTTTTTATAGTTTATTTTTTTAATTTGAACCGGTTCGATTCGAATTTACTGGTTTTAACCTTAAAAAAACCTAAATCAAACTATACCAGAAATTTTTAGAAATATTTTAATTGATTTAATTGCTTTTTTTAATGATTTGATTTTTCTCATTTAACTTGTTTTGGTTTTCTCGATTTAATTGCTTTGTTTGATTTAATCTTACTTTTATCTATGATTCAGACCATTCACTGTTGAGTTGGGGTTAAAGGATTCTCAAATGTCATTTCAATACAATTAATTTTAACAATGAAATCTAACAGCCACCATATCATCATCTTATCAGTTTTTAATTTCCTTAAATTTGTTTTGGAGTTGTTGAGAATACTCATGCATCATTGATATTCATCGTATCATCTCAAATCCCCTTTTCTTGTTCTGCCCCACATTCAGCTGTATCGTTCAATCACTCGTAGGTTTATTGTGAATATCTTGATTTTTATATTTCAACATTTCTAGTTGAAGTTGAGTTTATAGAAAATTACCTCAATGTCATCGATTGATTGATGTTAAAAGAATACAAAAGAGAATTTTAAAAAGAAAATTAAAAAAAAAGGGTACCATATGTCAATACAACTCCTCCATCATTTGATTTTTTTTTTATCAGGTCACATGAAAAATTAAATACAGTAAACAATCTATAAATCATAAGGAATTATTTGAGATTAAGAACTTTGTAGAAAGTAAACTAAAATGAAATTTGAAGTCTACTTCAAAATCAATTAGATATTGAATAATGAAATTGAAAGAGAAACTGATTATAAATTGAATGTTGAGTGGTAAAATATAATAAAATCAAAGAAGAAAGGATGACAATGAAAGAAAAACAGAGCGGGAGATGAAAACAATAAGGGGATCAACTTTATTGTTCATATGAACAATTAAGTAGCAAGTTTAAACCTTGTTTTTTTAGTGTATAATACCAGTTTACAAGCTCATGCTATGTTGTGGGTTAAATAAAATAAAAAAAAAATCTAAGTCACATGAAACTATTTGACATTGTTATTGAACTCGATCTAATAGGTCAACCTTCAAACCTCCAAACCTAACTATTTGCTTAGCCAGGGTTTGAAATTAAATTGTGTGGAATGAGATTTGATATGACTTGGTTGATTTAGGAGATCCAAAGGTAACTCATGTAAAATGTATGGTTTTGATTTAAAAAAAATCTCAATGTCATATATATTTTTTATTTTTAATATTAAGATGGTGACATATTGGATCAACTTGGACTTTGTTGCTTAACTTGTTAAACTCGTGACTCTGGTAATGGACTCCAGTAGGTTTAAAATTTATTTTTTTGAAATACACTTTACTTAATTGTACAATAAAAAATACACTAGTAAAATCAAGCACAAACAAAATATTGAGATACTTGTTTGAGATCATGATAACCTTAGAGAGAGTAATTTGAAACAAATTATAAGGACCAATTAAAAATTAATGAATTGTTGAAGGATGAAATTAAAAGAAAAAAAGATGAAAAAAGGGGAATTGTTTCATTGTTTATATGATCAATCGAAGCAATCTAGCTTATGATGCTATAAGCTTTTCTTTTTCCAATGAGATTTTATTTTAATGAGATCATGTATTGCCCATGTTCAAATATGTGCTGTTTCTTTTTGTTATATTATGCATATACGCAACCACACTATACACTCTTAGGAGCTATGAAATTGAATTTTCCACCAAACCATAACCTCATTAATAAATTGACAAACTTTGATAACATAATTGCAATGAGAAATAAAAAGTAGGAAAAAAGAAACTTAAAAACATCTACGAGGTTAGTTTAAAAATGTGAGAAAGATTGGAAACTTGTCAAGAAAGAATTAAAAGTAATTAAAAAGCAGGGGGGATGCATGATTTTTGGATGTAGTCCATTATTCCCAATGGGTAGCTAATGTAGTTATAGCTCCTTAAATGATGACATGATCAGGGTATTTGTAGATTATAGAGATATGAATAAAGCAAGCTCAAATAATGATTTTTCTTGTTCATTTATAGATAGGTTTTCAGGATAAAAACAAATTAGAATGGTTGAGGAAGAAAAACCCATCTCTGTCACACCTTAAAAATCTTTTTGCAACAAGGTAATGTCACTTGAATTAAAGAACATCAAGCCTACTTAACAAAGAATAACGATCATCTTATTTCATAATATAATGCATTGAGAAGTGGAGGTGTATATAGAAGATATACTTGCCAAATGAAAAAAGAAAAGGATTATATGCAAGTTTTGAGAAAGTTGTTTGAGAGGTTTCTAAAGTTTGCAATAATGATTTGTTTGTTTATAATATTATGATTTTTTTGGTACCATATACAAAGAAATTCACATACAAGCAACCATGGAGTTTTTTTTTGTTTCTAAGGATTATATGTCAGAAATTCAAATTGGAAAAACGAAGAACTTTTTATATACAGAATTAAAGAAGGGTTTTAAACATGAAAGCTCAAAAAAAAAATCAGATGAGAGCTGGAATTTTTTTTGGAGTGGCATGTAAATAAAGTCTTTCAAGAAACAAGCAAGAAACAAACATATAGACTCATTTTAGCATTTATTTTATATTAAATGGAAAGAAAAAAACACACTTAACAAAAAGAAAGAAAGAAATCCAAGATAGAAAAGAAAGAACCAAGCAAATATTAATATGGTAGTAGTAGTAATACTGCAACCTCAACAACACAATTCAGCCAACTCATTTAACACCCTCATCTTTTCTTCTTTTCATAGGAATTCGAAGTATTTACTCGTCAGTTTAACCATTGAAATTACAGCAACTGTTTAAACCCCGTCGCTTTCCTCTGTCATTTCACCAGTACGAATATTGGTTATCTCCTAAATGAGATAATTGTGTTTAGTGTACCCTGTGCATGGTGGTGAAGTGCACATCTACTGCATTTATGATGGGTTTTCCTTTCCATGCCATTGGATACGTATTCTGTCAAGTGGGTAGTAGCTGGTTTGTGTGTCCTTACAGCAATACATTAATTAGCTTGCTGGAAAGTCATGCTCTCCTGCTTGATTATCAACTTTTTTTTGCTAGTATTACTCTGTAAATTATAGAGTATTATTGCGGGTGCTTTTTAATCTTCAATCTTGATTTTGCTGTTTATACTCTATATAAGCACGTACCCGAGCTGTGATACTTGCTCACTAGACTCTTTTCATTTTGTTTTCCCTTCTCCTGCTGGGTTTCGCTATCTGCAGGTCAACCTTTGGCATGCCACCTTTTATCTTTTCCAGTTATTGACTATACTTCACAAACCACGGTTAGGAAGGAACACACTGTTAATGTTGGTTAAAAGAAAGTTTGGGCTTGTTAACTAACTTGATTTTCCTTTTCCTTCTTTGTTTTTTGGCTTCTAACTTCAGTTTTGATGCTATTTTGTTCTCTCATATTATTTATGATGCTGAAATTTCAGTTGACTTGTCGCAGATAAGTTTCAGTTGAGTTACGCCAGCCATTCCTGACTTTTGTTTGCCATTGACGGTAGTTGACCGCCAACTTGAATGTTTTAAACTGAATATTTTCCGAGCTTATGGGACACTAGTATCTAAATCTGTACGTGTTATGTAGAGCAGCGGGTGAACAGAAAACTAATGGCATTGAAGGAATTTTCTGCTCAGGTTGAGGAGGGGAGGGTAGGAAAAGACGGGAAACCTTCTGTCGGTCCTGTGTATCGTAATCTACTATCCAAAAATGAATATCCTCCTCTTGATCGCGATGTGACCACATCCTGGGATCTTTTCAGGTATGAAATTGATAAGCAAGACCAGTAGGAATCTCTGTTTGTAGTAAGCAACATCCTCTGTAGATTGTTAAAGATGGTATGACTTTTCTGCGCTTGCTATAAAACTCGTCTCTTGACAGTGAGAATCTTTTGATGCATAGTTTATCCGCCAAGAAGTATGCTGGAAATAAAATGCTTGGATGGCGTAGATTTGTTGATGGGAAGGTAAATATCTAGCTGAAACTTCTGTAGAGTTGACCGGTTTGGGCTGCTGTGGTGGCTGTGTTTTGACTTTGATCCTTCTTCAGGTGGGGCCTTATGTCTGGAAAACTTACCAGGAAGTTTATGATGAAGTCTTGAAAATTAGCTCTGCATTGCGGGCATCCGGTGCTGAAGCAGTAAGCATAGATAGGCGTATCTAGCATGGACTTAGATTAGAGTGATTTCGGATTTGAAGAGTTGGCAATTCATTAAAGCTTTCTTTTCTCTTTCCCTGTGGTCATAATTAATTGTTGGTGTTGGGATTATTAATGGGTATATTGTGAGGGTAGATATAAATTATAACCTTGTTATGCAAATTAAAGCTATGTTGGGTAGGGATTGAGATGTGAGATTATTTCATGTTTACACAGAGGTCAATTGTGTGGCAGATTGATTGATGAATTTTGAGTTACCTGGAGATTTACTAGATAGGGGGTCGGATATTATAACTGA
This sequence comes from Salix udensis, assembly GCA_029204005.1. NCBI lineage: Eukaryota > Viridiplantae > Streptophyta > Magnoliopsida > Malpighiales > Salicaceae > Salix > Salix udensis. The sequence continues at coordinate 2,708,942 of CM055020.1, forward strand.
CCCACCAACAAGAGTTTATACTTTGCTGTACTATGACTTGATTGGGTCTACTATTCTTCGTTTAATTTTGAAGGCCATTTTGCCCCCGATCATTACCAAAAAAAAAATAATAATAATTAATTGTTGGTGGCAGGGATGCCGAGTTGGGATCTATGGATCAAACTGTCCTCAATGGATTGTGGCAATGGAGGTCTGTGTTTTTTGTTTAATATTCTATGACTTTCCGTTTATTGTTCGTTGTTTTTTAAATCACAAATGTCTCTGTGTAGGCTTGCAGTGCCCGAAGTTTGGTCTGCGTGCCTCTCTATGATACTATTGGTAAGCTTCATCACTGGTTCTTGTTCCAAGATGTAAATCCAGTGGTGTTGATCGGTTCCGCAACTAGAAACATTCATTTTTAGTGTTTTTTTTATCCCTTCTGCTTTCTACTTCGATGAAAGTAGACGGTAAACTTCAGATAACCCATTCTAGTTTTAAATCCTGCATTCCTCCGTCTCTCTGCAAGTCATATATTAATGTTCCAGAGAGGGATTTCCCAAGGGAAACAGTATATCTCGACCTTTCTGATTCTTTTCTCCAGTTAAGCAGTGGCTAATGGCATTCAGAACTTCATTTTTAGACTACTTGGTTGAACTTTTAACAGCTGCAGTTGATTTTGAGTTTGTTTTCTTGGATGCAGGCCCTCGTGCTGTAAACTATATCATAGATCACGCAGAGATTGATTTTGTTTTTGTCCAAGACAAAAAAGTGAAAGAAGTAAGAAAAGTTGTACTGTTTTCTGATCATATACATACATACATACATACATACATACATATATATATATATATATGTATGTATGTATGTATGTATGTATTCTCTTCCACATGCTTCCCTGATTCTAAGAGCTGCAGATTCTCTAACTCGACATGCAATTCCTTCTGCAGCTGCTAAATCCTGACTGCAAGTCTGCTCAGCGGCTTAAAGGCAAGTATCAGTGGACAGTTTAGAGTTGCAATGGTTTAGGTTTAATTATTCAACTAATATACGTGAGAGTTGCGATAGATTACTAAGAAATAAAATTCATGAACTAAGAAAATAAAATTCATGAATATCTCTATCAAATACTTGAACTCATGCTCTAGAATTACTGAAGGAAAAACAAAGCATGTTAACCATGAATTGTTATCTCAAAAAAAAAAACATTTCTTATTCATATGAGTAGTCTTTCATTATAAGTTCTTTACTATACTTTAAATCAAGATATGAAATCAGTAGAATAGAAGCTCACATTTATCATGTTGCAGCTACTTCTTTTCAAGAATTGTGTTTGACAGGACATCTCTGTTTTAAAAGCTTTAATATCTTTTGAGATTTAAATTCTTATTATATAAGATTTAAAAAGTTCTTATAATATTTCAATATTAGATAGAAGCTTAATTTATCTTTCAATATTTGAATTTAAATTTTCATCCACCAATAATTTACTTTAAACAAGTTAACGTATGGATTAAAATATTTTTATTAAAGAATAAATTTCAATAAATTATTATCCTTCAAAAGAAGGTGACTGCACTTTTTAATTTGAAACTCATTAACAAGTTTATTAAAAATAATTTTCTGACAAATACATCCTACTAAGTTTGATAGTGATTGCAGCAATTGTTTGCTTCACTTCTTTGACGGAGGAAGAGAAGGATCGGGCAGCCCAGATGGGGATAAAATCATACTCTTGGGAAGAGTATCTGTGCATGGTTAGTTGCTCATTCAAAAATTTCACCTGATTTTCGATTCTTGAATCCGATTATTTACATTTGACACGTAAAATTGTATGATTTTACGAGTATATGATTTTACGAGTCAAATCGTGATTTTGACAACATTGTGTCCGACTCCCCATGCTGATAGAATTGAGTTGATACAACATTGCATTTTTTTTTTTCCTGGTTCCATTGTGGTTAATTTTGTAAAGAGTCTTGTGCATTAGGGAAAAGAGAATCCATCGGAGATATTTCCGCCTCAGTCTTTCAACATTTGCACAATTATGTACACAAGCGGTACCAGTGGAGATCCCAAAGGTGTTGTGATATTGCATGAAACAGTTGCAGCTTTTGTCAGAGGCATGGATCTATTTATGGAACAATTTGAAGACAAGGTGGGAAAATAAATATGATATTTTTATTTAGTGTTTTCTCACTATGTGACTACCTTATGAATTTGTGTGTACAAGCAAAAACTGGTTTGAATAAACAAAATGCATTAATTCTACTGGCTTAAAATTATTCAGCAAGCCAAAGTTCACCATCAGAAACTTTTTTCTTTTTTTTTTGCAAGTCAGAACCCTTCCTTATTATCTTAGTTGAAAACTTTAACTAAAGATCGGCATGTATAAAAATCACTTCTCATCTTGATTGCATGAGTTATCTGATTGAACATGTTGCTATGTTTTGACATTGTCATGTATTGTTCTTCTACTTGGGTTTATCTGCTGTTTCTCATCTTGATTGCATGCTGTTAGAGACTAATATAAATTATATTTTGGGGTCTCACCTAGCATGTTAAGTTTTTAGGTGAGATGGTTCTTTAACATGATATCAAAATCTTGTTGACCCAGCAGTCACGAGTTTGAATCTCACTACCCCTATTTTATTTGATAAAAATCAAGCACAATGTAGTGTTGGCTTGTGCAAGTTTCAAACTCAAAAGGCTTTCACTTGAGAGAATGTGTTAGAAAATAATATAAATCATATTCTAGTGCCTCACCTAACAGTTTAAGCTTTTAGATAAGATGATTTTTTAACACATGCGCTCTCTGCTTGGACATGTTGCTATGTTTTAACACTGTCATGTATTGTCTTCTACTTGGGTTTATCTTGTTGTTTTGAAAAACATTTTGTGGCTTAAAACAGATGACACCTGACGATGTGTATCTATCTTTCCTGCCGCTTGCACATGTCCTTGATCGCATGATTGAGGAATACTTTTTCCGGAAAGGTGCTTCTGTTGGCTATTACCATGGGGTAAGCTGCTGGAACACCACTATTTGAACTTCGAACAGGTTGATAATCAGTGAAATAGAAGAGGAAATGTTAAAAAAACTGAACTTTATGAGGGTATCCGCATAAAAATTATGATGACTACTGATAGTTGTAGTTAAACATGTCTACTACTTGAGTGTTCACTTTCAATTTTCCACTCACCAAATTTCCTATAAATTCTCAGATCTTTGATTAGCAATGATTGTTTCTCAAAATTATATGGGTTGATTTGAAGGATTTGAATGCTTTGAGGGATGATTTGATGGAGTTGAAGCCCACATGTTTAGCTGGTGTACCTCGAGTCTTTGAAAAAATACAACAAGGCATGGAAATCTTTATAGTAATCTATCAAGCGCGCATAAATCGATTTCGAATTATATTTGGCAATTCTTGTTTAAGACTGGGTTCATCTGTATTTCAGGTATAAAGAAAGCATTACAAGAACTCAGTCCACTACGCAGGCAAATATTCGATGCTTTGTATAGATAGTAAGTTCATCTTCTCTCGAGTAATGCAATTTGTTTTCAATACTAGCAATGATTGGATACAACAATTTCCGTAACGTTGCTGAATTCACCTTTTCTGTGTTTATACAGCAAGCTTGGTTGGATGAATCGGGGCTACAAACAAAAATATGCATCGCCATTGGCAGACCTGCTAGCCTTCAGGAAGGTCGTATTTTTACTCATAATCTAGCACTCAGCTTGTAAGCAACTCCCGAAAATGACCGAATCAGTTTCCTGCTTCCAAATTTGTGGAACCGTAATTCATACATTGACCAATCAGTTTGACAGATTGAAAACTCATTTATCTCTGCATTACTTCTATCGTCTTGCTTGGCCATAAAACTTTTATCGTTGACTGTGTTGATTTCGCTTTATCAGGTCAAAGCTCGGTTAGGTGGCCGCCTCCGACTAGTAATATGTGGAGGTGCATCCCTGAGCACTGAGGTGGAAGAGTTCTTGCGGGTTACGTGCTGTGCCTTTGTAATCCAAGGCTATGGTAAGTCGAATTCTCATCCACTTACATTTATTTTTACGTTGATTTAATATGAACATAACCATTTTCGTGTCTCGTTCAGGGCTGACAGAGAGCTGCGGACCAGCCACCATGGGATTTCCAGATGAAATGTGCATGCTGGGTACAGTTGGGGCGGCAGCTGTGTACAATGAGCTGTGCCTGGAGGAGGTTCCGGAGATGGGATACGATCCGCTCGGCAATCCTCCTTGCGGCGAGATTTGTCTCCGAGGGAAGACCCTTTTCTCCGGTTACTACAAGAATCCAGAGCTGACAAGAGAGAGCATGAAAGATGGATGGTTTCATACAGGTTGAGCAGCCATAGTTTCTTGTCAAACATAATGCCTCTACATCTGCGTACTAACTTTCGTTCTTCGGCATTTTCAGGAGACATAGGAGAAATTCTTCCGAATGGAGTTATTAAGATTATCGATAGGAAGAAAAAAATCTTATAAAACTTTCTCAGGGAGAATACATTGCTCTTGAGTATTTGGAAAATGTATATAATAACACTCCCATTGTTGAGGACGTAAGCATCTTTCCCATCTAAACTTCTTAATTGAAAGTTTTGTCATTTGATCAATACGTGCATTGAAATTGCATTATCTTGTTCTTTGTTAAGATCTGGATCTACGGGGACAGCTGCAAGTCAACGCTAGTTGCAGTGGTTGTTCTTCATGAAGAAAACACAAAAAGCTGGGCGTACTTGAATGGCCATATGGGTTCATTCACTGAACTTTGCTCCCTCCATCAGCTACAGAAATTTGTCCTCTCCGAGCTGAAGATTACAGCTGAAAGAAACAAGGTAGTCTCTGCTGAACCTGATTCTCAAACCAATCAGAGAATCGTTTTCCCCTTTTCAAAATTCACCCTATTTCACTTAATATTTAGATACCAAGTAATTGAAAATGAGACTGAGAACCTCGCAAGTTATTTGCATTCCTTCAAGTCTGCTGATAGTTTTGTTTGGTTGGTTTCTTACTTCTTCCCCGTTTCTTATTGTCTGGTTCAACGATTAGTTGAAAGGTTTTGAACAAATCAAGGGAGTGATTCTGGAGTGCTGCGTCTTCGACATTGAAAGGGATTTGGTGACTGCAACCTTGAAGAAGAAAAGAAACAAGCTGGTTAGCCACTATCGGGTAAATAAACGGAATAACTTCCTCCTTGTGCTTTCACCCAGTTTAACAATTGCTTATTAAGTTCCAACTTATTCAATGATGTGCAGTTGGAAATTGATGAGCTTTATCAAAAACTGGCGGAAGGACGAGCTTGATCAGCTAATCAGGATCCGTCTGCTTTGTTCTGTTTCTGTTAAATAGTGTTTTTTTTAAATAATAATATCAATCATATATCTTAATCCAATTATTAGATTGAGATGAAATTTTACGAGTCTTTTGACATATTTATAATATTATGTTAAATATGTGTATACTAAATATAGTTATTCGTTTCGTTCTTTTTCGGGCCAAAAACAGCTAAAATATTTCGTACTAGTTTAAAAAATGAGACAAAACAACGTCGTTTTTATCTCTGTTTAAATTCCGGTTCATTGCGGATTTTTCAACAAATACCGGCCGAAACGTTCTAGTCTCGTATCGCCCGTTCCGTTTAGGGCAAATAGTGTTTTTTTTAAGTAATGAATAATTTTACAATATCAATCATATCTCTTAATCCGACCGTTAGATTGAGATGAAATTTTACAAGTCTCTTGGCATATTTATATATATTATGTTAAAATTTCAGACCATTTAGAGAATGTAATGACCTTCCGAAATTAATTATGATATTTTCATAATCATTTTATTATATTTTTTTGGAATTTTTTTTTCAATTTTATTATCCTATAAGTTTATTATCTCTTCTTTTTATTTTTAATCATGCTGGAGCTGGTAATAACCATGCCGGCTTCTCATGTGATGATTATTGATGGTCATAGGTTTCGATAATGGGATAGCTCGACACGAAAAGGCCTCATGGGGCCCGCCCCTATGGTTTAATTCACTACTTTTTATTTCTAATTTTAGCAAGTGTAGCACTTGTTTTTAAATAATATTTTTATTATTTTTATAAATAATTTTAAACATTTAAACAAAAATTAAATTTTATATATATATAAAAAAAAAAAGTTGCGAAGGCAGCCCGAACAGCGTCCTAGTATAGAATCTGCTTACCAGCAAGGTTCCTCGACTGGAGCTGGAAATAGATGAAATAAAGCGACGCTGCAAGCACAGTATGTGCTGAAAAAAATGATCAAGGAAAGAATACTGTAGCTTACTGGTTAACCCAGTGTAGTTTTGAAAGAGCCTCGAGGGTTTTTATTCTAAATCAGAGAACATTTTACTCGTTAAATTAGTATGGTTCAGAAAAGTATCTCCCTGAATACAATAATATCACTCGGTAGTAAGTTCAGAGTGAAATCAATACCAAAGCACAGCAAATTCATATACCCGTTCCAATTTTCTTCAAATGTTCATCGCCTAAACCTTAAAACTGCAGCAATCCCACATCCAAAAATAAATGCGGATGCTTGAAGCACAGAGAAAATGATAAATGCTAAAGCTACCGTTTGAAGAAATGGTACAAGCCAGACTGGCCAGGCAGCTGGATCCAAAAAAGGTGGTTGAAGGACAGCCACGCTTTTAGTTTCTGGATAAGAAACACTGGAAGGGTCCGGCAACTCATCAATCAATACATTCATTTTCTGTTCCTGTTTTCCTCCCTCTCCCTCTCCCGCTTCCTGTAAAGCTTTTCAAGAACCCGCTTAGCCTCACACTGCGGGAAATTTTCCAAGTCATAGTAATGTGGCGCTATGTCTACCAACCTGCACATAAAATAGATAAATAAAAACATGTATCGAGGGGCAACAATTCTAATACTTTGTCCTTGGAGTGGAAATGTAAATTCATACAAGGACTGGAGGAAGGAAGACTAACCATTCACCACGAATGTCTACCACAGTCCGAATATAATTCCGGCTGGTCAAGACATATTCATTGTAAACCACCCACTCTGGCTTGTGATCCAAACAATTTGAAGGATGCAAGTGCACCACCTGAAAAACATATTAGAACCACAATACAAAATTATTATATAGCATATCATCTTTCAATAATTAGCCTTGAACAAAAAGAGCATTAGACCATCACTGCAAAAATAACATGCTGACAAAACCAACATGCATTATCCACATACTTGGTTGTCTTTCACTGTGAGGTAGTGTCCACTGTGTTCAAGGTGAGCAACCTGCATGAAGTATCCAGCTAATATAGCTTTTCTTATGTTGATGTAGTACTCACGGCTGCTGAAGTCAGTGCTGCATAACTTGAGGTTAAACCTGGCCATGATACGCACAAGCTGTTGCCTTACGTTGTCAGCAGCCTTCAGTGCTCTATGATTGACAAAATTTTCATAGCACCAAGATGGATCCTCATCTGTGATCCATTCACAGATGGTAAGAATCTAACTAAAACAACAACTAATTCAGATGAATCAACATTAAAAAGAGAAATAGAGTAAGAGAGGCACATACTGTTTTGCTTGTATGCATGGTACACATTCAACAGCGTGAGGTGATCCCCATCGATGTGCCCAAACCTTGCTTTTGCTTCATCGGCAGCCTTATGAGCCTCCCTAGGGCGGACAAAGCAATTGGGTACTAAAGAAAGAATTTGGTTACCACAGAAGAGGCCCATGGTAGGTCAGCGGATGCATACAGGCGAGACGATACCATTTGCTTCATGAGATAATACTGAGAAACTGCAACTATCTGCATCAGCACTTACTTAGAATCCGATGGTACATGCCATCCGGGGGCATGGGACCCATACAAGACAGTTGCTGATGGTGACCTAATAGGACACAAATTCTTTAACTGCACACATGCATACTGGCGAACACATGCATGCAGTTAAACAACTAATGTGGTGCGCAGAAAACTGGCTGCACACATGCCATATAGAGAGGGATGCATCTGATAATACTGCAACCCAATGGCACCTATTCCCCTTATATCATTTAGACTCAAGACAACTATAAGGAAAAATAAACATAGTACCAGAACATACCTGAAAGCATGGCTGAAATTGAAAGAATTTCATTTGAACAGTTGAATTCTTGACTCACTACGAGCATCTTTGACAGCTGAGGATCCAAGGGAAATTCACTCATGATCTCCCCAAGCTTTGTCAAGTTCCCCTCATCATCCAATGCTCCCAAATAATTCAACACCTCCAAAGCTCGCATCAAGGTCTCAGGGGCAGGAGGATCCATGAAATCAAAGTGCACCAGATCATCAATCCCCAATTTCTTCAATGTTAGAACTGTATTTGCAAGGTTTGACCGCAATATCTCTGGATAGGTCTGAGGCTGAAGATCCTGGTTGAAACTTTTCTCCGTGTAGAGTCTAAAACATTTTCCTGGTTGAGTTCTTCCAGCACGTCCTGATCTCTGGTGGGCGCTAGCCTTTGATATGGGGGAAACTAACAAAGACTCAACCCGCACTCGTGGGTTATAAACCTTTTGTTTCGAGAAGCCAGGGTCAATAACATAAACAATACCATCTATAGTCAAAGAAGTTTCTGCAATGTTTGTTGACACCACAATCTTCCTTCCAGAAGGGCCACCCTCCTGAAGTGGAGGAGGAGCAGGATCGAATATTTTTTGTTGCATGGCTGGTGGAAGCGTAGAATATAGAGGCACCACTTTCACTGGCCCCACTTGGTCCCCTAAATTTCCAACTTCTTTTGTTATTTTTCTGCAAGCATCTTCTATCTCCTCCTCCCCAGTTAGGAAAACGAGTATATCTCCAAGAGGTTCACACAGGTGTATCTGGACAACTGTACGAATTGCTGCCTCGAGGTAATCTCTCTCAGGCTCCTGTGTATAGAAAATTTCAACTGGATGAAGCCTGCCAGGAACTTTCATAAGCGGTGCTTCACCAAAATAACCCTGAAATTTCTCAGCCTCAAGTGTTGCACTCATTACAACTAGCTTCAGGTCAGGCCTATTTTTCAGCACTTCTTTAAGAAGCCCAAATAGTACATCTGTTGATAGAGTTCTTTCGTGGGCCTCATCAAGAATTACTACTTTGTACCGTTCCAAAAGTGGATCGGTCATTGCCTCTCTTAAAAGCATACCATCAGTGAGATACCTGCCACAAAGGAGAAGAAAAATGAGCACACAGCATAAATCCAAGAATCTTAGGAAAAAAGAAGTAACATAAGGGAGCCAACATCTCACTTCAAAACCGTTCTGGCACTGCTACAGTCTTCAAAACGGATGCTATAACCAACCTCTTCACCAATTGTAACATCCATCTCCTCAGCAACACGTCGAGAAACAGACATTGCAGCCACCCTTCGAGGTTGGGTGCATGCAATCATCATCTTCCTACGTTTATCCGGAGATTCTAATTCTACAGCTTCCAAAACAAACTGAGGAATCTGTACCATCATAAATTTATCATCAGTTAATTATCGCTATGCTTTTCTAGTTTCCATTACATTATATTGCTAAAAACTAACTCGTAACCACACTGTTTTTTATATAAAAAAATGAAAATAAATATAACTGTAGTAGACAAATAATCCACCATTTCCTTCTCAAAAAATATTCTCATTACTTTTATTATTCAAACTAAAATTCTATTGTTTTTTTGAAACTACGATAACCTAATCGTACTAGCTCCCTACCAAAGTATTTGCAGGGAAAAAAAGATAATCAATCAGTAATTAAGATAATTACACAAACAAATCAAAACACACAGTAGACAAACCAAAGCAAAAAGAAAAGAAAAGAAAAGGGAACAAACCTGAGTAGTTTTACCACTACCAGTCTCACCAACAAGGATGATAACCTGATTTTTCTTCAAAACCTGTAAAAACTCCTCTTTTTTGATGCCAAACAGGCAAGTTCTTCCTCTTCTCTAATATATCATAGTATCGCTGCGAGTAGGGCTTCCCATTCCACCGGTTTATCAAACTACTTCCTCCATTGTTAATGTTACTCATCGCTCCGTTTGATTTCACGCTCTTCGCGGAAACCGACGTCTCGTCAACCACGTCAAATAAACTGACCTTCCTCTTCCTCTCCGTACCCATCCAAATCTATCCTATCAACCAATTTGGGATTGAATGAATTGAAATCGGGATGTTAAGGAGAAAGAAAACCCTAAAAAGGTTAAGAGAGGAGGGAGGGAGGGAGCGGAGAGACTAGGGCATCAGTGTCGTGTTGTTATATATTAGTACTGTGTGTGAGATGGAAAGAACTTTCGCGATTTGCTGACTGGTCCCTTTCGGCTCTTATATTTTCTGGGGAACCGACAACAACGAAAGCGGTTCAATTTCGTCCTCTATTTTTTCACTTTCGGGCCCGGCCTTGTAAACAGATTGGGTATAGGGCAGGTAAGCCGTCTTCTCCCATCTTTATTTTAATTATCCCTCTGCTACAAGCATGCATAAGTTATAATTCATATAATATATGCTTATTCCTGAAAACTTGGTCACCGGATTGTGCCAGTAACTAAGCTATATAGGCTGGATCAAGCTACTGATGAGCTAAGTCCATCTCACTAAAAAATAAAACTGTTGAGGTCGACTATGTTAGGCTTGAGCCTCAGCCAGTTCAGCCCTTGGCTATAGGTACACTTTTTATATTTTATTTTTAATTTTTTAAATTGTTTTTTATTTTAATATGTAGTCAAACAAGCCCTTAAAAAATTGAGAAAAAATTTAAAAAAAATAAAGATTATTTTGAATTTATTTATGGGATTCTCGCATGATTTTCTCATCAATTTTGCTTAGTATTGGACTGCAAACTTATATAATAAGATACAAATTTAACATTAAAAAAAATACTCATTTTTCTCTGTAATTTTAGAAGAAAAAAAACCCAAAAGTTTCCTCATTTCAAAAATAAAAGTATGTTTTGTCTTCGTCCATATGGCCAAGTCTCTCCTGTATATTTTCTTATATAGAAAATCATTAAAAAATTGTTTTTTTTTTTTAGCTTTGCATGCATTTTTTGGATTTGATAACTAGTTTATTAAAGTCATAAGAAATTGGTCTATATTTCAAAAAAGTCAAAAAAAATATTTTGTTTCCTTCAATATCTAGGATTACAAATTTATACATAAGATGTATTTCTGATTTTAAATAACATAATTTTTTTCTTGTCATTTAATTATTTTATATGTTTTAGAATTTTTTATCAAAGAATTATTTTGTTCAATACATGGGATTATGAACTTATATGTAAGATGTATTCTTGGTATAAAATAAAAAGGATAATTCCTTTTATTTTTTCTATGTCTTGACTTTAGAATGACTGAGTTTTAACTTGATAAGATAATGTTCTTATTATTGAGGAGAGTTTTTCTTAAATCTTAGACTAACCAAAGATTAGAAAAACAACAAGACCTTAGTTTATTTCAGACAAGTAGCTATGCAACTTATTTTAGATAAGGTATTTTAGAGGTGATACCTCATCCTTATTCAGAATATGTTTTTTTATTTAGACTCTCATATACCAATAGAATTTTTAGTGTTCATAATACTAGGCGGCGATTCTCGTTCATCTAGTTTCATTGATAAAGGACAAAATTCCTTGTTCTTTCCACTCACTCCCTTTTGAGCTAGATCCTATTTTGGGAGGACTATCGATGTGACGTCACAAAAAATTATTAAAAACAGTAGAAAAATAAATTAAAAAAGGGTGCAATTGAATTCATTAAAAAAAAACTTGTTTCACACTTTGGTACTCTTTTTTTCATTTATAACCATCTTTAATATTTTTGTGATAAACTGATAATGAATTTGGCCTTAAAAAAGATGCAATTGAAGAGAAACAAATTATAAAAATATTATTTTGGATTATTCTTGTGAAAAACCCACGCATTTAAAGAAATACAAATTATAATTCATGTACTAAAAACTAAGTTTTTTAAGGGAACTTGAACTTTAAAAAAAAAAAAAATTGAATTCCAGGAAATTTCATCTTTTTATTCCAGATTCTTACAAAATAAGCATATTCTAATTAACTCGAATTCGAGATATAAAAGACATATCTCAAAGCAATTTGCTAGAAATTTACAAATTGGTACTAACATGTTACATGGATGCTCTAACATAAAATTACATCCTGTCAAAACTCAAGCGAGAAAAGTTACTCTCGCTCTCTTTTTTAACAGAGGACAAAGCGACGTATAATCTTGTATACTAAAGGCATCATATGACATTAACCTGGTGTAGTTATACAATTAGCTATAAAAAATGAAAACAAAAACCAACTAAACTACACAAATAGCCTTCATTGCCAGCTAAAATCAAGTACTTCTCTTCGACAATAAACATTAATTAATTCAATGGTGAAATTGACATCCAACAAATTTGAATGTTATCGACTCTCAAATCTGGTTAGGAAGGTCTGGATTTCACCGTTGGTTGCTGGTTATGCCTTCATTGCCAGCTAAAATCAAGTACTTGTCTCTTCTTGTGAGCTTGGTGCACTCAAAGCTCAACGCCTTGCCAATCTCACTCTGCACGTAATTGGCAATATCAAATCTTGATTTATCATCACCATCCTGATCACATGCGGTCAGTCCAGATACGACGTCGAGCAACTGGATGGTGTAACCTG